>SSNR01000837.1:25909-41235 GCA_006937965.1 Callopanchax toddi | reverse complement strand
GTTGTGTGTCTGTGTGTAGTCCTGTGTGTTGTTGTATGACTGTGTAGTTGTGTGTCTGTGTGTAGTCCTGTGTGTTGTTGGGACTTGACGCTTCTTTCTGATCCTCCTCCACCTGCTGGGTGAACTCTGAGTGACTGTGAGTTGTTGTGTGACTGTGTGTTGTTGTAGTCCTGTGTGTTGTTGTATGACTGTGTAGTTGTGTGTCTGTGTGTAGTCCTGTGTGTTGTTGGGACTTGACGCTTCTTTCTGATCCTCCTCCACCTGCTGGGTGAACTCTGAGTGACTCTGCTGAGGAGATCACGGATCCTGTTGTGAACAGACTCACACCAGTATCACCTGCCTGAAAACAGGTACGAGGCAGGAAGTAGAATAGTGGAATGACAGAAAACCACATGAGTGAGGAAATGAGACGGTGTGTGTAGGAGGTGTGTTTAGTAACAGAACATCATTGTATGAATGTGAACTTACACGTTCTCCACCTCATTTCAGTCCTTCTGTCTGAGTCTGGGCTGACAGATGTAGTCGTACCAGTTTTTGATCTAATGAAGCACCACACTACCACGCATTGTTTATTTTCACATGCAGTGTGTCAGTTGGAGTAGTAAAGGGACATTAGGAGGTCAAACATTTCTTCTTTTCTCTTGGAACCCACTTGTCTAGTCTTGATTTGTGAATAAAGTAAAAATATAAATGAGAAAGTAGCTGCTGGTTTCAATCCCCTCCTCCTATTGAGCACGTTTGACTCGAATCAGCATCTTATTAGTGATCATCATTGTGATGAGTCTGCGAGGTGCTCATGCAGAAAATGACACAGAAACAACTTTGTTGAGTGGATGGTGGCAGCATCATGACTGCCTTCACTCTGAATGATCCTTTCCCCCCCTCAAGGTCAGGCTGTGGTGGAAACAGATCCAGGATGGAAACCCAGACATCCCTACAACATTCCCCAGATCCTCCTGGAGGTGTTCCCTGGCCAAATCCCTCCAGGAAGTTCTGGGTCTGCCTTGAGGTCCCATCCCAGGGGGAAAAACCTCCAGAGGGAGGAGACCAGGGGCCGTCCTCAACAGAGACCCGACCCACCTACCTACCTCAGCTAAGCTCCTCGGCTGATCTCCAGGCTGAGCCACTGTATGAAGATATCTCCTTCTTTCTGTCATCATTCAAATCTCACAGGTGAAAAATGAGACGGACCAGTCAATTCAAAGCTTTGCCTTTCAGTTCAGCCCCTTCTTTACCAACACCTTCATCATGGCCGACCCTGATCATTAGTTCACTCGTCGTGTGAACAAGAAACCAAGATTTTCTGCTTGAAGAGCTCAAGTCTCTCCCACATTGCCCCACACAGGGAGAAGAAGGAGGTTTTCTAAATGTGCCATATTTCAGCCATGTTCCAGTAGGTTGCATTGGTGATAATACAGCGTGGACAGGGTGTATGCAAAAAGGGACAACGAGGATTATGAAATTGGAAGCTGAGGATAAAACTCATAAAATCTCTCCTTAAATCATTACTGCAAGTTTAATGAACCTTTTCAGTTCTGGTTCCACCTCCTGACACAGAGCGGGATGCAGACTTTGGGCCTTTATGTGCAACTTACTCTTATCACTTCCCCATTTTGTTCCCAACTCATCTCTGCTGGTCTTAGAACATTTCATCATCCAAAGTCCACCACTTAAACACGCTCACACACAAAAACAAGCATCAAGTTGACAAGTTCACTCACCCCGAAAAGTTGGTCATCAACACTCACTCATCAGAGTCAGCATGAAAAGCCCTGGAGTGTCAGAAAGCAGCTTATTATGAAAGGACATTTTCTGCATTCCAGTTGTCACCTGAAACCTGCTGTTTACCAGTCAGAGCTGTGGGAGCTGAACCTACGATAGGTCCGCTTAGCCTGACTCTGAAGGCTTCAAGCCAACGTGTGTGTGTGTGTGTGTTTCTGGGTTATAATGTGTGTATGCACAGTGACAGGTTGTCATTTTATCCCAGTGCTTCTGATAAGTTTCACGTTTACATTATCAGTAGGGAGCCATGCTGCCTTCGAAGGAAGGTTAAAATGACAAAACGTTTGAGGGAAGCCTGGGTTTCCTTAAACCACAGGTTTCCTTCATTTATGGCAACGTTTTCTAATCTAGAACTTTGCCATAAATCTACTTTAACTATTGTCAGGTGATGGATAGTAATTAACTTTGAGGATCTACATTGCTTCAGTTATTATTTGCAAAACTAACATATTTTACCCGACTAGACAAACATCTAGAACCTGACCTCTTGTGACCCCAGAATCTCAACCCCAGCAGGCTTTGAGTCATTTCCAGTTGAGGAACTACCCTCTTATTGGGACGTTTAAAAGAGCGAAGCATCTTTTTGTTTGTGCCGTGGAATGACTTCATGAAGTTACAGGCCAAGCTCTGTAAACCTGAACTATTAAACGAGCATTCCTGTGGAACGTTTAGGCAGGAAGACCGACCAGGGAGTCAGCTGGGTTATGGGAACGATGGAAGTGAGAAACAAAAGGATGAAGAATAACAGAATGTGTGTTGGGGAAGTAAGGAAATATAAAGTTTCAGAGTCAAATTCACATGTTCCATGCCACTGAGCTGCAGGTCAGGACCTTTTAGCCTGGCCTTCAGGGAGTGAGCCGCACCTGTTTCAGAGGGAAGAAGCACGGAGAGGAAGAGGTCAAGACTCCTTACATTTCTGATCTGCTGTGCTCACCTGCACTTTCCCTTTAGTCACTTTTATTTTGCTGCATCTATTCCTACAAAAACCAAAGCATTGGGATTTGTTTTTCTCAGGATCGGTGTGTTTTTAACGGTTTTTTCCTCCTGTTTTCCGTGTTAGAGTAATTCAAGCTGTCTTCTAGCAGGTTTCTACCCAGGTTTTAGGCATCACTGGTCATAGAAAGAACATATCTCAAGGACATAAAGAGGTGGGAACACCTGGACTACTCAGAGTGTAGCAGAGTCTCAGCTGTCTGCTGAAGGACGGTCCAGTCCAGTCATAGATGTCGTGTTATGGAGAGCCTTAATTTGAAAGGACTCTTAGCTTTTTATTAATTTTTCTAAATGAATTGTCAGACTGGTGCATTCAGCTGCCTCCTTTATCTGCAGTGTAGCTGCCTTAGTTCTCTGACTATCAAAATACATAATGGTCTGCTACCAAATACGTCATATGTACATGAACACTTTGACTTTGATAGCCTTTTCAGGTATCTGAGCGCAGAAAGGTTACAGAGTGAGAGGTGATGGAGAGGTGAAACTCTCAAAAGGCTGAGAATCTCAGGCTCAGGGTGGAAGCTGATGTTCCTGTGCCCCAGGGTGTGTGTGTGTGTGTGTGTGTGAGTGCGTCCATGCACGTGTGTTTGTAGGTGTGCAGGCCCAGGGCAGAGTATTAGTAACAGGATACGACTGCTGTAGAAAGTTGGAAACTTGTACCTCCTTATCTAGAGGGCAAGTGAGTCTCTGTGTTTCCTTTTTCTCATACGTCCTCGATCTGGATGATAACAGTATGTGTGTGTGTGTGTGTGTGTGTGTGTGTGTGTGTGTGTGTGTGTGTGTGTGTGTGTGTGTGTGTGTGTGTGTGTGTGTGTGTGTGTGTGTGTGTGTGTGTGCGTGTCCTGATCGTAGCTCAGCGTGAGACTTTTTATTCAGAATGTTGTTAGAAATATTTAAATATTGTAAACACTGATCAGAATTTGATGCGGATTAATTTCAGCTGTAAGGTGAACTTTAGCTGACCCTTTATTGTAGAACAATAGGTGGAAAAGATCCCTGTAGAAACCACACATGATGCAGCAGTCATTATAAGAATTAATATATAGAATTATGAGGCTGGTTAAATGTTCCTTCTGCCTGTTTGAACACATAAAGCTGACATTCTTTGTATTTTTTTAAAATTTTATTCTTCTTTTTAAGCTGTCATTCTTCAGGTGGGATTGAACTGAAGGAGAATGTCCTTTTTGAGAGTTAAAAGAGTAAAATGCACATAGATCATGTAAACGTGTTTCCATTCTGTCCATCTCAGTGAGCTCCTGTAAGGTTGGTCTTTGGTCTTTTAGTCTCTGAGACAATGGTAAATTGGTCAATTGGTAATTGTGTCTGTAGTAAAACAATGTCATGATTCATGTTTCTGTCATGATTCCACTAAATGAGTTTGGCATAAATCAGCATGTAAAGTAAATGGCTCTGTGCACGTGTGCTGCAGGTGAGTTTGTTGTTACTTCCTGCTCTGCTCACACATGACCAAGGTTTAAAGGACTGCTGTTTGCTGTAGTGATTCCAAAGCGTTGCAGGACAGTGGACGGCGTTCTGCCTGAACAGATCAAATCCTGATGGGAGGGTCTGCAGACCGACAGTCTGGTTAATCAAACACCTTTAACGGTTGTTTCAGTGACTCTGACTTTAAATGTTCAGGTTCAAATTGGCTGATTCCAGGTCTAAGGCTCTAAAACCTTCAGAGGAAACCTGAAGTCCCACTCCGAATGGCATTAAGAACTCATGACTAGCGTGAAACCACTCTTTGTCTCATTGTGTCGTTCTGTCAAACCCACTGGGTTTTTCACTTTAAACAGCTTCACAATCATGACTTTCAAAAGAATTAGGCTCCAGAGTAGGAGAATGACTCCAGCTTCACCATCCTCGTCATGTCAGATCCTTACTTTCTTCTTTCAGTCAAAAAGGATCCATATTGCTCCAAAATATAAATATATGCCATCATATTCCTGGGACTTTGTGCTTTATGTTTTAAATCAGATTTGACTGATTGATTTGACGGTTTCTTCTTCTCTCTGGTAAACTTCCCATATCACAGTCGTCCAGCCCTCCCACTGACTCGTCTCACCAACACTTCCTCCTATTATCCCTTGTGTTTTGGGGAGTTTTAGGTTCAGCCTGTTTCCTGAAAAGGTAAGACGATCCATGTTCTGTTTTTGTCAGAACAGGGCTGGGGGACATTAGGCTGTGGACTGTAGACAAAAAAGAGACAGGCTGAGAAAAAAACATGAAGCTCTTATTTGTCATGACTCAGACTGTAAATTCAACTTTTCATACATTTTTAACAACTTGTGAGGACAATCTAGATATAGAAGAGATGGATGTTGATGCGTGTCAGTGGAGTCTCCTTTCTGTAGCTACCAGCCCAGAATGTTCACAGATGCTCTTCAGCAGCCGTGACTTCTCTTAGTGGCGTCACATTTTATTTCAGTCTTCCAGTCATCATCACAAAAAGCATTTTACAGAGAGCTCTATTCACATCCTTCTCACCAGTTAGAACTGCGTCTCTCTCTTTTCATGAGGTACAGGAAGGTATTAGGAGGGATGGAACGGCCTCCAGGCAGACAGGATCATGTGACTCAACTCATAAAGAGATGTGGGAATCTTCTGCTCTGTTCTGGAAATATGCTGCCTGTGAGTCACCTGGTTTGCGTTGCTAATGCTCTGAATATCATTTTCTATGTATTTGATGAACAAAATCAAAGTTTCTGTACACAACTGAATTTTAACTGTCTGTGTCTGTAGTGGTCAGAACAACAGCACATTAAAGGGACACTCCACCGCCAAGTTATTTTTGTCTATTGCCATATTCCTCAGAGTTAGATAAGTGGACAAAAACTTTTCCTGATCCGGCAGTACTCTTTTTGCTTTAGCTTAGCGTCAAACACTGTAAGTGAATGGTACCAGATAGCATCGCCAGAAAAAACGTCCATAAAACTCACAAAGTGGTGATAATAATTTGGCCTAGTGACTTCAGTAAACATATCGACTGCAAGGGAAAATAAAAAATAACACGAAGGAATTACAGGTACTATTTTTAACTCTGGACTACTTTTATGACAAAGAGCAGCTGTAACCCTCCGCTGAACGGCACAGCTCCGGTGAACAGCGCGAGGACATGACGCATGGTTTGCAAACAACATGTTTACCGAAGTAGGTGTTTTTATGGAAGTATGTGTTTTTGGCATAGATATCATATATATCACTAGATGTCTCACCCGCGCTGTTCTTCAGTGGACCCTGATGTCCCTACGCCGGCGGCCATCTTAGTTCGTACAGCTGCCCCTTTCTTAACACTGGTGTCAATGAAGGATGCACTAATAAATACCTCTAACTTGATCAATTTTTAACCAATTTTTAAACGGTTTGCATTTTTATAAACGTCAGAGACGTGGCTGTGAATATATATAAAAATATAACGATAATGGTCAGGAAACTCATAAATTGTAAAAGTATCAAATCTCAAGTCTATACATAATAAGGTTTGTAAAAAAAAAGTAACCCGTTTGCAAATCTGTTCATTTTTCATCAAGTTATGATTGTTTTTAGTTAATTTTATCACTTTCCTTTCATCTGCTACCATAGAGAGCAGAACGTCAGCTGTCCGAAGCAAGATGGCCGCCATGTAGGGATGCCGTAGAGTCCCACATAGGGCATCTAGTGATATATATGATATCTATGGTCTTTGGGGCCGTGCGTCATGTCCTCGCACTGTTCACCGGAGCTGCGCCGTTCAGCGGAGGGTTACAGCTGCTCTTTGTCATAAAAGTAGTCCAGAGTTAAAATAGTACCTGTAATTCCTTCGTGTTACTTTGTATTTTCCCTTGCAGTTGATATGTTTACTGAGGTCACTAGGCTGATTTATTATCACTATTTAGTGAGTTTTATGGACGTTTTTTCTGGCGATGCTATCTGGTACCATTCACTTACAGTGTTTGAGCTAAGCTAAAGCAAAAAGAGTACTGCCGGATCAGGAAAACGGCTGGGCTGTTTACAGAGAGTTTTTGCCCACTGATCTATCTCTGAGGAATATGGCAATAGACAAAAAATAACTTGGTGGTGGAGTATCGCTTTAAGGCCACTTGGGGAAAAATAAGAGCAGAGATTAGAGTCAAAAGCCCCCCACCCCACCCCTCTATTTCCAGAAGATAAGTCATAGTCTAGCCCAGTGGTTCCCAAACTTTTTGGCTTCTGACCCACAAAATAACAGTGGCAGAGACTCATGACCCCAACCATCTCTGGCAAAATGATACAAACACTGCTAATAAACTAATTAAACAAGTAGATAATGACAAAATAAACATCAACAACTATTATAGCATGTTTATTCAACTGTTTGTAACAGTTTGTAGGGCAAATATGTGGTATTAACAAGGATTTTAAATTCACTTTTAGTTCTGGAGAACATCCCAGGACCCCCATTTTTTGTTTCAGGACCCAATGTGGGGTCCTGACCCCAACTTTGGGAACCACTGGTCTAGACTATTTAAATATCAGAGGAAGTGAGCCCTATTGTTCTCCTAAACCAACTGTAGTTATTCAGGTTTTCATTCTAGTGGAGGGTAAAAATAGACATTTTTTTAATACGAGCTGCAGTCTTAACCCCAGCAGCGTTCAGATCTCAGTCCATCAATACTTCTCAATAAGAGCCTAAAATAAAACATCTGAAGCTCGTACAATTAGTTTGAAACAGCTGAAAGTTATAGTGTATAAACTAAAACTAGTTATTATGATTGAAACTACCTTTACACAAGGCATTGTGGGTAGTGTAGGTTTTTGATTCGACTTCCTTTAAATGTAAACTTAACTTTCTTTTATTAAAGTTACTAGGATTTAAACCGTCAGAGGCTGAGTCTGTTTTCATTCTGACTTTAAACCTTCATGTTTGTATTTTTGATGATTTTTTTTATCCATCCAGCCCAACTTTCCTTTTCTTTACATCCGTTTTTAACCTTTCTAGTCCATCGATCATCACCTCCTCTGGATGCTACCTGATACGGGTGTCAGGTCATCGACGGTTGTGTCAGACAGTCATGAGTCATGCTTCTATTCTGAAGGCTTCCCTTATAAACTGACTGCTGGATTGGATTACTGAACAAACAAATGTTGTGCCAAGAGAAAATCCATTAGTTATATTGATAAAACCAGACACACATGAATGCCTGCAATGAGATAGAGATGGAGACATTGTACATGTTCTTAAATGTAAGGGTAAATAAAGAAAGTGGTTGACTAATAGAAACTCTTAAACAGTAAATCTAACAAACATGCATTTTAATGTTTGGTTTTCATTCAGTTTTGACAATTTACAAATGATTTTTCCCCTTTAATACCAGTAAATGCTGTAAATGTAAATTTTCTGTGGAGGCGTGTCCTCACTAAAGTTAAATACACCATGACACGCTTAAGCACACAAACACATCTCAGACAAGTGGTAAGTTAAGTAACCGTGACGCTGTTTGACAACGATGAAAGGCAGAGTCAAAAATGTATTGGCTTTCAACAGTTTCATTGGAACTGAGTATGGGACAGAGGGTGTGGTCACAGGGAAGGTTTGCTGTTTCCAAATCATTAAGAAATTGCAAATTTCTGTTTTTCTTGTTCTCCTCTTCTCGTTTTCCCTCTTGTTTTTCTTTCCAGGGTTTAAAAATGTCCTGCCTGGAAACAGTGAGCTTTAACATCAAACAGGGGCTTTTACATAAATTCCACTATTAATAAGCAGCTCGGTGTGGACGCTGGCTGGCCGTGGACAAACACAGATACACAGACACATTGTACCCAGGATAGATGTTTCCATGTGGTTTTTACAGCTGAGGTAAACTGCTGTAAATATTAGACCCTGAGGTTGGTGAGCGCAGAACCATAACAATAGACATCAAGGATTTAAAAAATGATTAAATTATTCTGTGTAAAGCATACTAAGAAGGAAAGGGGAGGGGATTTGTGTCCACATACGTCTATACCTCAGTACAACGTAGTGGAATCTGTTCTCTGTATTTGACCCGTACCTGAGCAGCAGAGGGCAGACATTTTGGTGGCGCCCAGGAGGCAGTTGGAGGTTCAGTATCTTGCCCAAGGGTACCTGAACAGAGGGCCAGGCTGGGGGCCAGGGGCCAAGGGCCAGTGGCCAGGGGCCGGGTCCCAACCATGAAAGGTGACTTTTCTTTTCTTTGCCGCTCCAGACTTTGACAAGGGAAGATAAAACATGTTAGAAAAATGACTGATTACCTGAATAATGGAACATTTGAGAGACAGAAAATATACCCAATGAGAATAATCCCTATGATTTTAAACTACAAAATAATGATTCCAATCAATCATATTCATGATCAAATGCAGCATTTATTGATGCTGTTACGGAGCCAAATGTGTAAAATCAACAGGAGAAGTTACCATCAAACATCATCTGACAAAGTAGGAATCATTCTAATGAAATTATATTAACTAAAAGCTCAATAAAATGTAAACAGTAAAATAATCTGTGTGTAAAAATGTTGAAATAAGGGACTGCAAGAAGTTTTAGAGCAAGTTCTGATGTTCACAGTGGTGAAGCATGTTCTGATCACTAATAGAGGACAAAGACTCTCAGCTGTTGAAGAAGATCTGGATATTGTTTTCATCTGATCTGATCTGAAGTGTGAACAGAGTCGTACAGGAAGCTGGTCTCTCCTGGTTAGCAAAGATTACACAAACCTAAAACAAAGACTGTCAGCTTCAGTGATTCTGATCTGGACTTGAAGTCAAATAAAAACTAAAACAGGACTGAATAACGTCTCCTGATGTGGAAATACTGGTACAAGTGGAACACTTTTCTCAGCTTTAGCTGAGTCCCAGTGCGGGAAGATGAACAATAAACCAATAAATACAGAAATGGCCTGCCATAGGTCATTTCTAAGTGCAGTGGATTACATATGTGCGGGGAGGCGTGTAGCTCAGTAGGTAGAGTGACCGTCTGGCCACCAGAGGGTTGCCGGTTCAATCCCAGCTCCAGCTGGGTTACACTGTCGTGTCCTTGGAGACACTTCACCCTCCTTGTCTACTGGTGGTGGTCAGAGGGACTTGGCGGGTGCTGGTGCATGGCATCCCCGTCTCTGTAGTTTATCATCACCAGTGGGTGAATGACTGTCGTGTTGTCCAGCGCTTTGGGGAGTGGAGAACACTCTAGAAAGCGCTCTATACTGTAACTACAGGACATTTACCATTTACCATATAATAAAAGAGCTTGCCATACAAGGCATCAAGTTGAACTTTTCCAGCCAATAGGGTTTATGCACGGTCACTTCCTGGTTAGGATAAGCCAACCCCCCATCGTCTCGCTCAATGCATTTCAATTGGAAACCCGGACGAAATGGAATTATTTACGCGTTTTTTTCAAGACCTGCCGCGCATCACGGTAGATGATGTCCACCGGATTTTTGAAATTCACACAGAGACGTCTGTGAGCAAGCGGGTGAAGGACTTTAAGCTGTATAAAACCAGCTTTATTGATGGTTATGAAGGTAAGCTAACAGCGTTAGCTCGTAGCTTCCATCATCAAAAACAGTGAGACAAATATAGCCGTGATCGTGGGCTCCAACGGCTTCCCACCTTTCTCTGGTCTAGCTGTATGTTATCAGACACCAAGTCTTCATTCACCAAAAGAATAGTTGTTCCAGTGAAATAACACACGAACGCCTCCTCCTTTAGCCTCCTCCTTTAGCCTCCTCCTTTAGCCTCCTCCGTTAGCCTCCTCCTTTAGCCTCCTCCGTTAGCCTCCTCCTTTAGCCTCCTCCTTTAGCCTCCTCCGTTAGCCTCCTCCTTTAGCCTCCTCCTTTAGCCTCGTCCACTCGGCTCTTTGACTACTGTGCTGCAAAGTGTGGACTGCAGACACGGTGTGGTTAGAAATGATCACGTTTTCTCTTCTTAAGTTCACAATCCTTCCTTTTTGTAGTTATTTATTCAGTGAAATGTGGAAACGGACTGATGAATTCTATTCAGCTGATGCGGTACACAACGGAGCACAGCAGTGTTCAGCTGTCGAGGCTTCCCGTCCGCTGATACTTATATGATGGCTTCATTTCTTAGTGCTATAATATATATATCATACTGTACTATACTATACTATTACTCGTTTTGATTATAAACAATATCTTTAGCAGGAAATGCACTCTAACTCTGGAAATCTTGACGCTTCAAACGGAACCGGAAATGGTCCCACGAGTTAATTTTAAACCGGAAGTTCTACTAAGTACTCTGTGCATAAAGCCTATTAGAATCAAACAGTTGGATCTTTCATGTTCGGTCCATTAACGTGTTTTAGAGGTGGAGCTCCTGATGGCCTTGTTCTGTCCAAAAGTTGAAACTTGTATTTTTTATTTAAAAAAACATAATTATTATATAATTGGTCAGATGACCCATGCCATGTGACTCAGGAGATATGAGACTGTTGCATGCAGTTTGACTGATATTCATTAACATAAAGCATGATGGGAGTTTTCTGCAGTTGCCTAAATAAAGCTGCAGTGTTCACTTTCCCTCTGGCACCAGCGGTTGCCATCACTGAGAGTTAGCACCTCATCACAGGCATTCTGTGGGACATATTAGCACAAGCGTCTTTGACGTATCTCATTTCAAACCAGTCACACACACAAGCACGCACTCATGGATACACACACGCACACACGCTGCAACCTAATACAGCCCCTCTCCCTCCCTAACACAATTTTTACAGAAGACCTCTCAACAAGCAGTTCTTGGTATAAAAATATCATTTAGGATGAGGCGTCTGATTGGTTGAAAACATGGACATGTGACAGGTACCAGCCAATTGAGAGAATGGAGGACAATGAGGATTGAGTTACCTGAATCGTTGCTGCTATCTGGGAGTCGTGTGTGGTATTTATATCAGCAGCAAAGTGTCAGCTCAGTAAGGTCAGGACTTTGGGTAAACACTTGTGTCTGCAGGAACAGGAGTGCAAGAGTGTGAATCAACACATGGTTTAAAATTCAAAAGGATTTACATTTCTGTGACCCACGTCGCTGTCTCCCTGATGCAAAATCAAAACACATTTTATGAAATTTATGTAAGTCCACAACGAGTCAAAGGACAGTGTGAGTTTGAATATTTGTTTACTTTCACTGTGAAATCCCTGCTGAGTGATGGGAAGACATGCAGGTTACGTAAGAGACTGACTGATGTTGCTCTGATGTCTTGGATTCATTAACATCAACTTTCTCTTACAAATGTGCAAACTTCTTTAATGTTAATCATGAAAAATCGACAGTTTCCCCACACATTTTAGATCTGTATGCTCATAGGGTTCATGGACCGGCGACCCGTCCAGGGTGTCACACCCCTCTCGCCCCTTGACCACTGGAGATGGGCACCAGCTCCCCGGTGACCCTGTGTGGAGGATGAAGTGGTTTTAGAACATGGATGAATGTTCATAGGGTTAGGGCTAAGCTTAGGGTTAGGTCAGTTTTATCACCTATTTCTAATGCAAAGATACATGGAGGATGTTTAAAAAGAAGGATTCTTGCATGAAATGCTCAAATAATCAAATTTATTTGCAAAAGTAGCTCAAGACTAAGGGCAATTTAATAGCCATTGTGGTCAAATTTGTCACAGTTAAATATGAGTTGAGTTGAAGGATAAGAGGTTAAAGAAATCAGACAGAGTGGGTGGGAGATTTTCACCTGGGGGCTCGTAGGAACTGACAGCCAGACTGAGAGACAGAGTGGATGGATGAAGTACTCCCAGAAGAGACTCTCCATTCAAAGACTCTTTAAGTCAGCATGACCATATACAAACCCTCAGACAATCCCTGAAGACGCTCTCAGACACTGACCACAGAGCTGCAAGGGTTCCCTTCTGACTCCTTAAAACTCTGCAGATGACAATTACAGAAAATTTGATTAACAGAGCGAGTTGCATGACTATCAAGAGTTTAAAAAAAACATGCAGGGTCAGTGTATCACGTTTCACTAGCTGTCATTTATATTGCCATGGGAAGGACGGGGGAGTCTCTTTACTGGCCAAAAGCAGACTTCAAACAAGCTCCCAAAAAGGAGTCATAGAAAGAAAGAAGGAAAGAAAGAAAGAAAATGAATGAGCAGGCAGAGGCAATTTAACAAGAGATGTGGGAACATTTTCCCAGTCATCCAGAGTTTAATTTCATTCTGGCAGCTCAATGTGAGCAGCCATTATTTTTCCAAGGCCATCACATTGTACAATTGCTACTATGTTAGAAAGATAAAACCCCAAAGTGCCTGTGCTTGCATATGGATACTGTCATGAAATCACAGCGACCATGAAACAACCAGACAAATAGTCTGGAAATCAGGCTCACGTTCTTCAACAGCAAATAAAAGAAAATGAAGTGTAGATGTGGGCGAAAAGCACTAAATAGAGAAACGGCTCAGTGCAGTTCTGTTTCCAAAATGAGAGACACGTGCCAGAAAGTGCACGTACATGTTGAGAAATCCTTATGAAAAACAAAGCAGCTCTTTAGTGATGAGATTACAAGTTTTTTTATTTTATTTATTTATTTATTATTTTTACCCAGTGTCCTGTCCGGCTGTGGAGCAAACAGAATAATGTCTGAGTGCCAAAAACAAGGTGAGAGGTTACAGCCACTGCTATAAAACTCCTCCTGATTTTTGTTTAAATATAACCCCCAAAATCTTTATTAGAATATTGTTATGGTTGATTGGACACGGAGCCTGAAAGTGAAGGGAAGGGTACAGAAAGAGGGATGGGGGAGAAAGTAAACAGAAAAAGAAGAGAACAAGAGACGTGAAGAGTCCACTTCTAGACCTGTAAATAAAGCACAAACAAACAAAACAGGAGAAAAGATACAACAGCAACAAACAGCATATGAATACACAACAGTTGTGATATTCTTCAAATGTATACGTATACACCAGTTCAAGAGAGTTCAGTGTCAACCACAGCCCCAGTCAATGTGTCTGAAAACACCTGAGTCGTCTTTATGTGAGCACCTTGTGATCACCTGTGTGTATATATGCGCGCTTGTTTATGTAAGGTTTCTCTATTGAAACATTCAATAATAAGTTAGAGGAGCCACAGACCCGCCCCCAAGGCCCACGGAGGACGCGGAGGAGGTCCAGGCCCCAGACGTCCAGAGGACACCCAGGGCACGGACACCCCAGGGAGACCGCCGTCAGGGCAGTCGCTAAACTCTCCCCCAGAGGGCGCAGAGGCTCACCCCACGTGGGCCCCCCGGCAGTCGCCGCACTAGAGCCCCTGGGGGGTCGCGGCTAGGAGCTCACAGGCACCGCCTGCAGCCGGCCATCCAGGGTAGATCTAGCCGGAACCAGAGACCCGAGACCCAGGAGCGAACCGGCCCCAGCAGAGGCCCGACCACCCCCGGGGGCCCAGATCCCACCCGGCCGCCACAGGAAGAAGAGCAGGCAGACGCCCCCAGCACACAGCCCCAGACCCCGAGACACCCCAGCACGCCACTGGAGAAAGGCACCACCAATGCCGAGGCGCAGCCAGGGAGGATAGTCTCTGCCGAGGAGGGCCTAGCATGTCACAGAAAGAGAGAGGGGGGGACGAGACCTGACAGAAAAACAGTCACACACAGACACAATCACTCTCCCTCCCTCATGCTTGCACACACACATTCCTGCAAACATACCAAGACACACAATAGACGCTGTACACCCACTCTCGCTCCCCATGCACTCTCTATGTTCAGGACCAGGGACCAGCGCCCTAAGGGTGAAGCCGGCCCTGAAATCCAGAAGATGGTCCCTCCCTTACTGAAGTGGGGATAAGCAGACCACCGCGCACCCCGCCGCAGCCGAGCAGCCCCCCACCGCAGACCTGGACCAGACGGCCCGCTCCACTCCAGGCCCCAGGCAGCGAGCAGAGAACAGGGGTGTGTGAAGACCCCAAGTCTCCCCCCACCTGCTCCAATGTGGTGTTGATGCGTGTTGTAGTAAAATGCTTTTAAAAAGAGTGGGGGGTGGCCCGCCATCCCCCGCCCTGGATCCTAAGTGTCTAAATGCATGGAGATGGGTAATGACACCAGAGGAGAGGTTAGCCGGCTAGACCTCCCTCCCCCCGGGTATTACTGGGTGTAATTCCTCCAAAGACCCTAGATGCATAATGTAAGAATGTCTGTGGTGGAAGTGTTTAAATTGTGCAATAAAATTGGGCCACAGGACTGCAGAGATGGTGTTCCACACCATGACGTACCCGTGACCCAAAGCCCTGTCTGTGTGGTGACGTGACGGAGCAGAGGGAGGGAAAAATCCGGAGATGGGGAGGCAAGACTGGGGGGACAAGCCCTCCCAGGGGGCCAGCTCCCCCGCTGGCCCCAGTAAGCACCCCCGTTCCCCAAAACCACCCAGGGCAGGGAGATCGCCGGCCCACCCATCCAGGTCCAAGGCAGGAGCCCCACACAGCGCCACCGAGCCCACGGAGTCCCACCCCCCCACCCCCACCACACCACCCCGGTGGACAAAGCCCAGAACCCCCCCCATCCTTACTATGTGATGGAACTGATCAAAGTTGCCCAGAGAGATTTTTTAGGAGCGGAGGCAGA
>SSNR01000836.1:0-87697 GCA_006937965.1 Callopanchax toddi | reverse complement strand
TCTGGAACGGGAGGAGCCAGGCTGCTGGACTCTGGACACTAGAGGGAGACATATGACAGATGGTGATTGTAAATGTGTCAGCTCCAGTTACGTCTACAATCACACCGTTACTGGTAAGTACTTTCACACAGCCACAGATTTAATTCCATTAAAGATTGATTTCTGAAAATATGACAGGTGGAGCAATTTAGAAAAGAGATGTAAAGACGTAAAGCCCACCTGTGATTCTTAATCTGTACAGCTTGTCTTTTCGCATTTACGGGAGGAGCCAGGCACCTGCCCAGCCTTCCTGCCCGGCCTGGCTGTGGCTGGTGCCTTTGCGTCAAATGCCGACGTTTTTCTCAGCCAACGACAAGCGGAGGACAGGGTGACTGTGGTCTACAGCCGTCTAGACATCCAGCGAGTAAAGAGCTTGGACACGTCATAATCATGAGGACAGCTTCTGATGAAGACATAAGTAACAACGCACCCTCACAGAAAAGGATTGAGTTCAACAGGTGAGTGGAGTTCTTTTAACGTCAGTTCAATTTCCCATTTGTAACATTTCTTTGTATTTCTTGTGGTTTTTCTCAGCCAAAGACAAGAGGAAGACGGGGCGACTTTTATCTACAGCCGTCTAGACAGCCAGCCAGCTAGCGATCAACAAAATTGGACACGTCAGAATCATGAGGACAGCTTCTGATAAAGACATAAGGAACAACACACAACACACAGAAGACGTTTGAGTTTGAAAGGTGAGTGGAGTCCTTTTAACGTCAGTTCAATTTCCAATTGTAACATTTCTTTGTATTTCTTGTGGTTTTTCTCAGCCAAAGTCAAGAGGAGGACAGGGTGACTGTGGTCTACAGCCGTCTAGACATCCAGCGAGTAAAGAGCTTGGACACGTCATCATCATGAGGACAGCTTCTGATGAAGACATAAGTAACAACGCACCCTCACAGAAAAGGATTGAGTTCAACAGGTGAGTGGAGTCCTTTTAACGTCAGTTCAATTTCCAATTGTAACATTTCTTTGTATTTCTTGTGGTTTTTCTCAGCCAAAGTCAAGAGGAGGACGGCGCGACTGTGGTCTACAGCCGTCTAGACATCCAGCCAGCTAGCAATCAACAAAATTGGACACGTTGGCAGCCTTCCTGCCCGGCCTGGCTGTGGCTGGTGCCAGGCCGGGCAGGAAGGCTGGGGGAGGTGGGAGCGGATGCCGACGCGCTTCAAAGGCACCAGCCAGAGCCAGGCCGGGCAGGAAGGCTGGGGGAGGTGGGAGCGGATGCCGGGCTGCTGGACTCTGGACACTAGAGGGAGACATATGACAGAAGGTGATTGTAAATGTGTCAGCTCCAGTTACGTCTACAATCACACTGTTACTGGTAAGTACTTTCACACAGCCACAGATTTAATTCCAATAAAGATTGATTTCTGAAAATATGACAGGTGGAGCAATTTAGAAAAGAGATGTAAAGACGTAAAGCCCACCTGTGATTCTTAATCTGTACAGCTTGTCTTTTCGCATTTACGGGAGGAGCCAGGCACCTGCCCAGCCTTCCTGCCCGGCCTGGCTGTGGCTGGTGCCTTTCCGGGCAGGAAGGCTGGAGGAGGTGGGAGCGGATGCCGGGCTGCTGGACTCTGGACACTAGAGGGAGACATATGACAGAAGGTGATTGTAAATGTGTCAGCTCCAGTTACGTCTACAATCACACCGTTACTGGTAAGTACTTTCACACAGCCACAGATTTAATTCCATTAAAGATTGATTTCTGAAAATATGACAGGTGGAGCAATTTTGAAAAGAGATGTAAAGACGTAAAGCCCACCTGTGATTCTTAATCTGTACAGCTTGTCTTTTCGCATTTACACTCTGGAACGGGAGGAGCGAGGCTCCTGCCCAGCCCGGCTGTGGCTTGTGCCTTTGACGTGCGTCAGATGCACCAGCCTAAGCCAGGCCGGGCAGGATGGCTGGGGGAGGTGGGAGCGGATGCCAACACGCATCAAAGGCACCAGCGAGAGCCAGGCCGGGCAGGATGGCTGGGGGAGGTGGGAGCGGATGCCGACGCGCGTTAACGGCACCAGCCAGAGCCAGGCCGGGCAGGATGGCTGGGGGAGGTGGGAGCGGATGCCGACGCGTGTTAACGGCACCAGCCAGAGCCAGGCCGGGCAGGATGGCTGGGGGAGGTGGGAGCGGATGCCGACGCGCGTTAACGGCACCAGCCAAAGCCAGGCCGGGCAGGATGGCTGGGGGAGGTGGGAGCGGATGCCGACACGCGTCAAAGGCACCAGCCAGAGCCAGGCCGGGCAGGAAGGCTGGGGGAGGTGGGAGCGGATGCCGACGCGCGTCAAAGGCACCAGCCACAACCAGGCCGGGCAGGATGGCTGGGGGAGGTGGGAGCGGATGCCGACGCGCGTCAAAGGCACCAGCCATAGCCAGGCCGGGCAGGAAGGCTGGGGGAGGTGGGAGCGGATGCCGACGTGCGTCAAAGGCACCAGCCACAACCAGGACGGGCAGGAAGGCTGGGGGAGGTGGGAGCGGATGCCGGGCTGCTGGACTCTGGACACTAGAGGGAGACATATGACAGAAGGTGATTGTAAATGTGTCAGCTCCAGTTACGTCTACAATCACACCGTTACTGGTAAGTACTTTCACACAGCCACAGATTTAATTCCATTAAAGATTGATTTCTGAAAATATGACAGGTGGAGCAATTTAGAAAAGAGATGTAAAGACGTAAAGCCCACCTGTGATTCTTAATCTGTACAGCTTGTCTTTTCGCATTTACACTCTGGAACGGGAGGAGCGAGGCTCCTGCCCAGCCTGGCTGTGGCTTGTGCCTTTGACGTGCGTCAGATGCACCAGCCTAAGCCAGGCCGGGCAGGATGGCTGGGGGAGGTGGGAGCGGATGCCAACACGCATCAAAGGCACCAGCGAGAGCCAGGCCGGGCAGGATGGCTGGGGGAGGTGGGAGCGGATGCCGACGCGCGTTAACGGCACCAGCCACAGCCAGGCCGGGCAGGATGGCTGGGGGAGGTGGGAGCGGATGCCGACGCGCGTCAAAGGCACCAGCCAGAGCCAGGCCGGGCAGGAAGGCTGGGGGAGGTGGGAGCGGATGCCGGGCTGCTGGACTCTGGAACGGGAGGAGCCAGGCTGCTGGACTCTGGACACTAGAGGGAGACATATGACAGAAGGTGATTGTAAATGTGTCAGCTCCAGTTACGTCTACAATCACACCGTTACTGGTAAGTACTTTCACACAGCCACAGATTTAATTCCATTAAAGATTGATTTCTGAAAATATGACAGGTGGAGCAATTTAGAAAAGAGATGTAAAGACGTAAAGCCCACCTGTGATTCTTAATCTGTACAGCTTGTCTTTTCGCATTTACACTCTGGAACGGGAGGAGCGAGGCTCCTGCCCAGCCTGGCTGTGGCTGGATGCCGATGCGCGTCAACGGCACCAGCCAGAGCCAGGCCGGGCAGGATGGCTGGGGGAGGTGGGAGCGGATGCCGGTGCGCGTCAAAGGCACCAGCCAGAGCCAGGCCGGGCAGGATGGCTGGGGGAGGTGGGAGCGGAATAAAGGAGGGATCACTGTATAGACACATATCTGCTGAAACAAAAGTGACATTTAGGAAATAAACTTATTTTCTATTACCGGTACATTTATTGTGCCCACTCATTTTTTATTAGGCCCGGCTGAAAATCTATTTCTGGCTATACTACTGACGCCCCACGAGGAGCTGAGCCAGATAGCCATGTATGGGTCATCAGCTTTACTGAGGAGACCTTTGACCTTTCAGACTGCTCTCCCTGCCTCACTGCTGCTCCGGGGTACCTAGGACTGCTGGTTACGTGCTCAAAACTGTATTTGTTAGCAAAATCCTCCGTGTCCTGGCATGCAAACTGTGGGCTGTTGTCTATGAAGTCATACTGTAGTAGTAGTATGTCTCATGATGAAGTATTAAGAAGTCATACTGTAGTAAAAGAAGAAGAATTCTTTATTGTTATTATGCATACACATAACAAAATTTGGATGGTAGCTCTCAGCTTGAAAGGCACTAGAAAACAAGGTAAAGACATGATAGTAAAAATAAAACCACCTTGTTCTGAGAGGCCATCACACAATTACAGAAATGACATGCATGAAAAGCAGAATCAGAAATGATTTAAAATTATATAAAAATATAAAAACACTGAGTGACATTTTGATTGAACTGATTGATGTATTGATCGATAATAGTATTGCACTTCTTGTTATTGCACAGGGAGGATACAGTGCAATAGCAGCATGAACACATAACAGAATCTGTGTCAACTGCAACTGACCCATCAAGGTAAAAGTCTTATAATACCTTTATTTAACCAGGCAAAACAGATTAAGAACAAATTTCTTATTTACAACTGTGGCCTGGCAAAAGACAATGTCTTTTGAGGGAGAAAGGAAAAGGGCTACAATATAAAAACAATTTAAAATAACATGAATTAGAAACATTTTAAAAATAGTAAAAATTTACATTTACAAAATCATGAACACACACACACACAAAAGCAATTTTATAACACAAGATCAGAAGAGCAGCCATAAAAAATGAGTTGTCAGTCTAAGTGACAGCAGCAGGTATCTTTAAAATGTTCTGTGATCCCAGCTTGAAAATCTGCCTTTGAGATCAACGTGTCCAGTTTTTGGGTTTTCTGCAGGTCATTCCAGTCTCTGGCAGCAGCAGACTGAAAGGACAACAATCCTGATGCAGAAGCAGTTTTAGGAACTGTTAACAAAATCAGGTTTGCAGATCGAGTGTTGTATGCAGGGGATGAAAAATGCAACAGCTGTTGCAAGTAGGGAGGAGACAAACCGAGGAGAGTTTTGTAAATCAGGATAAACCAGTGGATTTTACGACGGGTGAACAATGATGGCCAGTTAAGAGAAGAATACAGAGAACAGTGGTGAGTTTTAAAAGGAGCATTTGTAACAAACCGGATGGCAGAGTGGTAAAGAACATCAAGCTTATGAAGCAAACTTCTGGCTGCTGATCTGTAAATGACATCACCGTAATCAAACATTGGGAGAATGGTCATTTTGCACCAATGTTTTCCTTGCAGATGAAATGAAAGAGGAACGCATTCTGTAGAGGAAGCTGATTTTAGATTTAATCTTAGTCTGCAAATGTGTCTTGTGGTCTGTGAGGGTCAGTGAGAGGGAGTGTGGGCATCTACAGGGTCAGAGGTGGGGGGAGGGGCTCCCTTCACAGCTCATGGGAGGAAGCTGACTCTTAAGTCTGGGTCCCACAGGAGAAGTGAGCGCTGCGCCGCGTCTGAGGCGAGTTTTCTAGTCCCCCTAGAGGCGAAGCACCATTGAACGCAGCTTGCAAAATCACGCGATAGTCTCAATATCTCGCGGGAACTGGGAACAGGAAATATGAAGCGCATCCGTTTGCTCCAAACTACTGTCATGTTTTATGGGATTATCTTTTAATTCTTCAACAACGGGTCAGTAAGCTATTAATTGGAACAGTCTGTTTCTAAAAACTCAACTACATAAATATTCTACAATGAAACGCTCCTCGTCCATGTACTGGAGGTCGTTTATGTTTGCCGTACTAGAAGCGGTTCAGCGTATTGTTGTCATTTCTGCATCATAAAGTCTTCCACAATGTTGTGACACGCGCCTCGGCTCATTAATAGAACTGTCGCGTATCTTTAGCGCCGTGGCGGAGACCAGCACATCTGGGAAGTGACGGGGCAAACCTAGTGGGACTACTTTATCCGATTACAATGATTTCTTTTCAAAATCACGGCTCAAGCGCTACTCTGCAGCGCCGATGTGTTGTGTTGGACCCAGGCTTTAAGCAGTTGAGGGGATGACTGCAGGGGGGGCAGAAGGGAGGGGGTGGGCAGATGGCTTTTACAGCTCTAGGGAAGAAGCTGTCCCTCAGCCTGGTGTTTGTGGTCTTGATATTTCTGTACCGTTTCCTGGATGGTAGCAGCATAAACAGTTCATGACCTGGATCAGCAGCGATACGACTGGCCTTCCTCTGCAGTCGGACAGCGTATACTGAGTCCAGATCTGGTAGCAGGCTCCCCACAATCCACTGGGCAGTTTTCACCACCCTGGCCAGGTCTTTCTTGTTCTGGACTGTGCAGCTGCCGTACCACACAGTCAGACTGAGGGAGAGGACGCTCTCAGTCATGGCTCGGTAGCAGCTGGAGAGACTGGCTCTCTTCTGTTTCCTGAGGAAGAGGAGTCTTTGTTGGGCCTTCTTTACCAGAAAAAAGGCATGCAAACTGTGGGTCGTTGTCTATGAAATGACCAGGTCAGGTCTGAGGTGATGTGGATGTCCAGTAGTATGCGTCATGGTGAAGTATTAACAGGTCATACTTGTAGTACATGTTAGTTTTCTGTCTAAAAGGTTCCATATACTTCCTGTATTTAAATGTTCTCTTGTTCTCGTAGATTTCTTTTTTAAAGTCTTTGTGTTTTTTAGGTTTGATTCCAGAGAATTCGTCTTTAAGCGTCCTCCATTACAAACTGATGACTAACAGTTTTATTTAGTGAATTAAAATCATTTAAATCACACTTTTCTAAAAATGAGGATCCTGAAAAACAGGACAGAGTTTAAAGGTCTCTTTGTTTATTATCTGTTTGTTGGACGCTCTGCTACTTCTGTTTGTTTTTGATGATTGTACAATGTGGGCATTTCATTTGGATGATTTAAATGATCAATATTAATTATTATAATGAATGAAAACGAGTTGTAAGAAGCTGTATCTTCAGACTGTTTTATAAAAACAGACCTTTGTTGTTTTTATAAAACATTCGTTCTATTATTTGACTGATTAGACCTGATTATGCTTTTTGATCATAATAATAAAGATCCCAGGGATGTTGTTGCTCCATTATTAACATTTTTCTCTTGTATGTTTTCTAGTTAGAAAACATCTTTATCTTTACAGAATCATCACGACTCAAACACACTTTCTTCTAACCAGTAAATCATCAGTCCTTTCATGTTGGTTAAATTCATGCCATCACTTAAACCATTCACACACAATAAATTCCACTTCCACGGATGAATATTTATATTCTGAGGGTGCATTTTATTATCAAACTACTTGCAAACGTGACAAATACACAGAAGATTAACGTGATCATCAGTATTAGTAGAAAAACAACGACTTTAATGCCAAACAACCTGCAGCTGCTGGAAATGAAGCAGAAAAGAAGTGAAATCATCCTGGAGTCTGACGACTCCTTTGATGCATTCAGGTGCAAGTCGAATTTAAAGGTCCCGTATTCTGCACTTTCTATCCTCTGAATCAATTATTTTACATCTCAATAACATGTAAAAGCTCTGCATTGGTCAAATTGGCCCTCACTTTGAAGGGACGTGGGTCAAGATTCTAGGCGGCTGTGCTGAGCACGCTGCTCCCGCTGGTCTGGTGTTAGCGAACGCAGCCTTTTGGGGAGAAAACCAGTGAGAACACCCGACTGACTACAGCTTTCGCTCGGCGTTCGGTTTGGTAGCAGCTGTTGTCTGACTGCACATGGTATGTAAACTGGTTTGGGTAGTGGAAATGTTGGACTCTCATGTCAGCAGCTGGAAGCTAATGATAGCTTTGTGTCTTTAGGACATCAACGCTGGTGGACGCCCTGCCGTCTCATTCTGCGTGAGTTGTGTGTAACCGGGGCAACACAATGGAACTCAGACCGGCGGAGGAGCGGGACCGGATCCTCGCAGCTGGCGACATAGTTCTGTTAGCTCCTCCCTGGTAGTCGGACTATTGTGGTGGCGGTTCAACCGAGCCATAACCCGGTGTGTGTGTGGGGCAGTTTCACCATATTTCCTTTTGTATTAGTAAAATGTATTTTTATTTATGGAATCATGTCTCCGCTCTGTCCTCTAGAGAGGAGTGGCCTTTTCCCTTCTTGATGTTAGCAGGGGAAAGGTTTAGAAACCACTCGTTAGCATTAGCTCAAAACTCATTTCCCAAAAATGAGAATCAGGAAATGAAAACGGTGAAAATATTTGAACCCTTTTGGGTCTCAGACACAGTCTGTGGGACGGATATAAGTAGAAGATCTTTAGAAAGTGAATTTTGCAGAATATGAGAACTTTAAGGAATAAAGTGCTGTTTGTTGTTTACATGTTTGGATTAACTAATTTACACATTTTTCTTTGAAGAAACATCCATGGTGTGATAAAGTATTTGCTCCCTTAGTGATTCACATTTAAATGTTTCAGATCAAACTCATTTGAGACGATGGACAAAACACTAAAGTTTCTAAATGTGGAAAAAACTCCAGAAACACCTGATGGGAAAAGGCTTCATGGAACAAAGAGACAAACGCTGATTTTTTCTGGAAGGTGTTATGTTAAAGTCCTAGCATCTCAGTGAAGGAACAACAACAGTAAAGCATGGAGGTGATAGCGTGATGGGCTGGACCTGTTCTGCAGACTCAGGACCTGGAAGACCTGTCCATGAATCCTGTTGTCCTCCTGAAGGAGAACGTCTGACCATCTGCTCCTGACCTTCAGCTGAAGATCACCTGGGTTCTACAGGTTCACCTCTGAACGCCTTCAGAGAAACTACATGGAGACTTGGGAGTGTCCTAGTCCAAGTCCTGACCTGGATCTGATGAGGCCAGACCTTCTAAATCTAAATAAAGTCAGGGTCAGGGGTCAACCAGTTGTTAGGTGTTCTTTGTCACAGAGGGAGGTGGAGGTTAGGATTTAAAAAGTGCATTTTGTGTTTCTTTGTCTGATCTTTAGGTTTGTTTGATCTGAAACACTTAAGTCACAAACACGGTTTCTGTTTAGAGATCTACTTTGGTGTCAGTGCAGAGAAACGTTAATTAAAAAACATTAACAATAAACGAGTTGAAACAGGAGTCGAATTAAGGCAGGGAACAGGAAGAGGAGGAGTCTCATCAGACACACGGGGACACCCACAGTCCTCGTCCCGGGCAGGAGGAGCAGGACGGCCGGCAGCAGGCGAGCCTCATGTCAGGTGACGGCGTTCAGGTTCTGGCCTCCCTCTGTCGGGGTGAAGAACTGGACTTTGGGTGGGACGAGCCCTGAGTTGTTCCTGCGCAGGCTGCCGCCGCTCCCGCCACCTTTCCTCATGGAGTTGTTGCGTCTCATGGAGTTCCGTTTCCTCAGCGAGTTCTGGTGCGACAGCTCGCTCTTCTGAAGAGTTTGGATCAAAATGTACGGCTTCTCGTCCAGCTCTCTGGCACTGCAGTCCGGCATCGCCACCTTCAACAACAACCAGGTGAACGTCCATCCTGATTCAGTCTGCTTTAAAAACCAAAGCTCTTTCTATTCATCACATTTTAAGCTTTACACTCACTTTTACTGTGTTGCCAAATTTGGAGTAGTCCACAGAGTATACGCCCTCCTCCTCCGTTACTATGGGAACAAACCGATGACCCCACTGGATCTCCTCCCAGACGTAGGACGTCCGGGCCTGTGTGGTGATGCCCGTCGTCTCCACAACTCCCTCCAAGATGGCGATGACCTCCAGGTCACTGCACTGCAGCTCCATGGCCGACAGGTCGTACAGCGGGCTGGTGAAGAGGAAAATAACTGACTTAAGCTGTGGTAGAGTTTGTCCAGCAGGTGGAGCTACTGAACACTCTCAAAATGGCCAAACATATGAGTGTTGTAAGAACCAGTTTAGCAGATTTTTAATTATATCAATAAAAATATTAATAAGTGAAATCATTAAACCTGATAAATGAGCTTGTTTTAGTTCTGTTATGGTAAAAAAAAAATCATACTGAAGGAAGAGGAGGAAACGATGTGATAAACTCAGAGGCATGAAGCTAACTTCCTGTTGGCGTGAAGCCTAAATGTGGTTGATGAGGACCTGTTCTTGTCGATGACGTGGCAGATGATGAGCGGAGCGAGGAGGAACAGGTTGTTGCTCGCCACGGCGCTCTCCGTCTGGACGTCGATCTGATGGATGGGAATCACCTCCCCCTCCGGCGTCGTGGTCTTCCTCACCACCTGGGAACCATGTCTAGTTGATTTATTATTAATATTTTCATCGAAAATGCTGCTGGAGCCATGATGAAAACATTACATTTGTTTTACATTGATTAAAATAAAAATCAAACATGAGGGATCCTGTTTGCCCGTTTAGTTTTCTTTTTTGCATTTTTTTTATTTTGGGCAATGAGTGCTATAAAATGTAAATGAACAATAATAATGATGATATAAAGGTTAACCTGCAGCTGAGCTTCCAGGTTAACACTAACAACACAATAGATGAATGGTCTTTGTGACCCTAGAAGATTCATATTTCAGCAGCTCAGCTTTAGACTAAAAACACTAAATAAAAGTAAAATGTACTTTTGTTCTCTACGCGTGTGTAAATAAAATATTAAACTATTAAGTCAGTAAAAGGTACATTTAGCTTAAGCACAGGCGTTTTTGTATGAAATGCTACCAACTCTGTTGATTTAAGCTAGTTAGCAGCCAATGCTAAAAGCTAATGTATATGTTAAACTACAATTTAGACTGAAAACACTCAATTAGAATCAATTTGTACTTTCATTGTAGTTTTTCTACTCACGTGAACTATTAAAAGTACCTGCTGCTATGTTAAGCTAGGCTAGTTAGCAGATAGCATTATTTAGTTTACTCATTTAGGTCCTCGTTTTTTTAAAATTACCGTTCTTTTTAGAAAGTGCTGTAGTTAATGTTGCTGTTGCTTTTAAATGTTAGATTCTAGGTTTCTTACAGGCCTGATTTATTGAGTTAAAATAGGGAAATTAGAGCTGAATTCATAAAAAAATAATGAAACGCAGAAATAAACCTCCCTGGGTTTAACGGGGCAACAAAGGGTTAAAACGAGTTGTTCACCTGTAATCTGACGGTTGCTCCGATGATCATACTCTTCCTCAGATCTCCAATACGGATCATGAAACAGAGGCGATTGTTTCTCACAGCGATCACAGCGTTGCGACTGAAGATCAGCGTCTCTGCACGGCGGTTGGACTGAGCTGTCTTCATGAAGATACAACCTGAGGAACCAAAACCCAACGGCTGCTTTATTCAAATCAGCTGGAAGAATTTTGACAAAGAAAACCGTGAGAATACATTTCAGAAACTAAACAAAAATAAAGAAAAGGCCTCACCCAGCATGACGGCATTGATGATGAGTCCAGCTATGTTCTGCAAGATGAGAACCATGATGGCCGCCAAGCACTGCTCTGTTATCATCCGCCCCCCAAAGCCAATGGTCACCTGGACCTCGATGGAGAAGAGGAAGGCTGAAGTGAAAGATCTGAGGAGAAGAATACATCAGAACTTTAAACTAGTGGTTTCATCATCTCAGTTCCTGGAGACGTTTTTAGTCCTGGCTGTTGGTGCTTCCTGTTTTTCTCAACACTAAAATAAACTGGATTTAGGTTTTTGTTTGAACCCTTTCCTCCGTGATCAGACAGCAGATCACTGCCCACACCATCACACCACCTAATGTGTGTGGTAAGAACCTCTCCACAAACTCCCACAAAGTCATCCGATCAAGCCAACCGACATTCAAAATGTCCCTCAGTTTTACCACTGAGCTGAGAGACGCTCCTAACGTCCTGTGATGTGGAGCCGCATCCTTCACAATGTTATGACGATTTGACCAAAACAACCTTTAATCCATCATTTCTCAACAGAACTTAAACCTAATTTAAAGGTACTGGCCAGACCAAGCATCAAAATGGTATAAATAGTATGTAGCTACAGTTTACTATTTATATGAGCAATACCAGATATCAGTTTTTCATGTCGATCAGCAAATTTGTCATAAATTTAAATCAATTCAGCCTAAATTCCTGTGTCTCATCTTGAAGAACAGTTTTTCCGCATACGTCACTGATGACGCTCATCGAGGCACCGTCTCTGTAAACAACCAGACCTTCCCGTCGAAAACAATTGGGTTAGCTAAGTTCTGTTCACCTTCGTGGTCAGAATGGTGTAGCCTTCTGTACGGCTGCACAAAAAAAAATCAGAGCCACATGTCCGAGTCCTGCACGAGTTTCCCCAAAACGCCACCGCTTTTAAGGCATGGAAACGTTTTGTGAGCAGGACGAGGGCGCACTGGAAATGCAGTTCATCTGGGCGGATCTGTAGCGACCACTTTGATGAAACTTGCTACCAGTGCTTTAAGTGGGGCGGTACGGAACGGTACGCCGTACCGGGACTTCTAAATTTGACCCCTCAGCGTACCAGGACTTATTTCCAGCGTTCCGTCCGTACCGGGAGTTTTTCCGGTATTACATCAATATAATTTTGAGCTTTTCCGGTGGCCGTAGTTGCCTCATATTACAGCAGCGCATGGCGGGAGGTTTCGGAGGGCGAGCGCGGTGGCGGTGCAGGAGAAACGCAGGTGGATGAGAGAACTCATCTGTCCCCCGTATTTAGTGACTCCAGGAGGGTGGCAGAATTTGGTGAAACACCAAATGAGAGAGGAAAAGCGGAGACTCGTGTCCCCTGAACGGACCGCTCCATAGTTAGAGTTCGGTCCTGGAGGTGAGTCCCGCTGACTCGCAAAACTGCGTTCCCTCCTGCAGCTCCAGATCTGTTGCTGCTGCAGCAGGTTGCGAGACACCCCGCATCAGGAAGCTGAGATAAGTCTTCAAATTGGTATTAAAAGACAATAATTTAAATATTAATGACGGAGTTGGAAAGAGCTCGCGCTCATGGAGAGGAAAGCGTCATGGCGCAGTGGATCAGACAGGTGGAGGAGGAGGAGCTGAGAGAGCAGCAGGTAGACTCTTTAGTAATGATCAGATCATTGTCAGTAATAAGTTTGTTCTTTTTGGGCATAAAATGGACCAGAGTGTCAAACAATGTCGACTTGTCTGTGTCTGAACAGCAGTAGAAAAACAACTATTTGTCTCAAAATGTTATTTCAACCACAAACTAATTAATGGGGATCTCGTGCACAAGAACATATGTTTAATTATTTAAATATATATAAAAATAATAGATTTCTATTGGTATTGTAAATATATATCTATAAATAATAGATTTCTGGATGGATGATGGATGTCTACATGGTGCCTTCAAGTTTTTGTATTTTCTCATCCTAGAAAAAGTCAGTAAAACCTGTTTTTATCCAAATGAAGGAGATTTATGGTTCATTTTCTACAGATCAAGTAGCCATTAGCCCTCATCATCACTACAATGTGAAATTTACAGTCAATCAATGTGATTGATATTGGTGATCGGCAGCAAAAAACGCTATCGGAGCATCCCTAATTATTATACATAATAACCTGATGAAGTTTAGATTTAAAGGTTGTAATAGATGTCAAGGTGTTTAGTAAATGTTCCAGTCTCATGCTGCTGCAGAGCTGAAGACAGTAGAGGTGTTGGAGATGATGAGCTGAATATCTTCACTAGACCTCCTGTGACATTTATTATGGGCCAGGTGTAGAAGAGAGGACAGACAGAGAGGTGTCTTGTCCTGAATTGTCTTTTAGACAAATAGAATCCAGTGATGGAGTCTACAGGTCTGAGGGGAGGACGCATTGGGAAGAATTAGTGACTAAACTGATGACTGAGTGAACCTGAATTTCTTTCATGAGGATTTGATTTAGAACTGGCTTTGTTCTTTAGTCATATCTGAACAATAAAACTATAGATATCTCTCTCTGTATGTGTGTATATATATATATATATACATATACACTCATGTACATGTGTATATGTGTATATATATATATATATACACACATGTACATGTGTATACATACATACATACATACAGAGATGTATATTTATATATATAATCTCAAACTAATAAGGAGAGTACTGGCACTTATTTTTTCCACTTAAAGCACTGCTTGCTACTCGAACTACAGGGCTTGGTCAATGGGATACAGTCGGAGGTTGGACCTAAAAAATGAACTCTGCCCGCGGCGGCTCCGCGTCTCGGTGAGGCTCCAATCCGCCCTACGAGGAGCTGAAAAACGGTCCGTCTGAACATCACTGCTGGCATCAGGAACAAGCCAGCCCGGCGTCTTCAGTGACCAGCAGCCTGCAGACACACTTCATTCAGTCTGCTGCCGCTGAGCTCATCTCTGAGCGTTCAGCGCTGCAGCGACCCGTCACTCAGAGCGCTTCACCTCCGCAGCGCAACAATCAGTGGAGGATGAAGCGGCCAATGAACAATTAATATATTATTTTAAATGAATGAAAATTAAATGCCATTAAAAATGTAATAAATACAAGGTTGTTTTTAATTATTAGGCTAAATGACGGATAAAAATAGATTATGACCGAATTTTTTGGTCGGGGTCTAACTGGCTCAAACATGTAGCCTGATCTCCTAAATCTTTATTTACCTGATAATCACTGTCTTCATCAGAATAAAAGCAGATCATTCTGACTGACTAGCAGAAGTTTCTGATGCTACATCTGACTCTGATGACGTGTTCTCTGCCATAGTTTTAACCTTTTCCTGTTTGCTCTCCTAAAGCTATGCCTGGTATGACGTAAGTGGCCGGGGCGGGGCCAAACACGGAAATAGCGTCTTTTTTTCCGGAGACGTTTACAAAAATTGCTTTTTCTTAAAATCCAACCTTGGGAAAAATGTTGTTTTTTTTGCCAAAGGATATTTGAATACTTTTTACACATGTCATTAAAAGGAAAACCCCCTCTGGCCGGTACCTTTAAAACGTGGACTAGGCTACAGGCCAGGGATTAGCATCCTGTAGTAACTCACCAGAGACGTTCCAACAGGGTTTATTAGAAACACCCAAACCATCTCATTACTCAACTGCTGCGTGGCGCTCTACTTCTTGCATAAGAAGGTAGTATTCTTTCTAACCTGCACCAACAGTGCCCTCTGGTGGACAACAGTCTTAGACACACTATGTAGCTTTTTCATATTTTTAAATCTTTTTCTTGAGCCAGTCTGTGCTAATCTGACCCTTACAGGGTTAATGAAAAGACCCTCAGTCCCATCTGCTGCTTGGATCCAGAATACCACGATTGTAACTTCTGAGTCTCTGGTCCGGTGCCCTGAAGTCTCACAAAGCCACGTATCTCACGAGGGTTAGGATAACCCAGTGGTTCCCAATTATTTTCTGCTGTGCCCCATTTGGGATAAGAAAAAATGTGCGCCCCCGCTGAATTGAAATCTGATATAGAACCAGAGAGTATTTAATTATTTATCTGTACAAACTACTGGTTATGGTTTCTGGCACCACAAATATGATTATCTAATCAAATTAAGAAATGAGCTTCAACACTTTAAAACTATTTCAAAGTTTAGTTTATTAACTTATTCAAAGCTCTTTTATTAACTGTAAACATTAGCTCTCCACTTCAACATCGAATTCTTTTTCAAAACCTCAAATCATTTTTAACATTTAATATTTTTAACACATTTTTAACCAGACTGTTGGCGATATTCTTCAACTTTTCTTTTAAAAAGTTCCAACTGAGGTGTGAGGTCTCCAGGTGAAGCTTTAACTTGTTAGGTTTCATACTTCGCCGAAGTCCGCATGGGTGCACACTTCAGTGAAGGGTATTACCCATAATTCCATGTGCACTTCATTGAAGACGGTAGGGTGGAAGTGCAAGTATTGAGACGCGGCCACTGACATGGGTGCCCCAGTGTACAGAGTGAGAGCGCTGATGGAGGAGTAGAGATGGAGAAGTTTAAGACGGTGAAAATGTAGCGAGATTGAATAGTGCGGGTTAGGGTTAGGTAATCTAACCCTAACACTAGTGACGATCTCCTGCAAAAGAAAAAAACTAGAAAATATGACGAAGCCTCCATAGCGCTAGGATTTACCGTGAACACGGCCAGAAATTAGAAAAGACCCCACGCGCATCGGGAAGAACAGCTGATAATGACACGTCACAGTGCATAGCGAGGGTGGAAAAGGGGGCGGGGCCAAGGTCCAGATTCTACAGCCAGGAAAATCGGGACACCCTAAGCACTGGCGCACCTCCGCGGGAACGCGCAACTGAGGGGCGAAAGGGTGGAAGTGCGAGTATTGAGACAGGGCCAGTGCGAGTATTGAGACAGGGCCAGTGTGTGTACTTGTTTGGGTTTGTTGCTGATCTGCTGGGTTAAAAGGGAAGCCTATTGAGTAGATTGAACGCTGCTGCCACCTAGCGACTGGGGGTGGTTTCGCATTAAATTATGAAGAAAATGTGCTAAAAATAATGAATTCTCCTTCATCCCGCCCCCCCCCCCAGGGGTTCCCGCCCCACTAATTGGGAACCACTGGGTTAACCCAATGAGGCTAGCTGTTATGCTAGCACCGGAGTGTTTTTAGCTCATGATTCCTGCTTTTCCCTGCTTGAACTCAGCTGATTTCTTTGACTGAGTGATGAACCGCTCCAGTAGAAAGCAGTGAAGGCTGAGGAGACATTTCTACAGGTAGATTTAGGTGTTTCTGAGCAGAGACAATGCTAACGTTTTTATGACAGTGACTTAAAACGGACACTAGGGGGTGCTACAAACAAGCAAAACTGCATAGTGTGCCTTTAACTCACACTATTACTAGCTTCAGCTGATTCTACTTTATAGAACTTATTTAGAACTTGTCACAGATTTTAACTTGGACACTTCCAGGTCACTTGATTCCTTTAGAAACTAAACAATAGAAACATCTTCAGCTCAAACTCAAAGTCAGAAACCTGCAAACTAAATCAAACCCAGTGACTTTAAACCATCTGGCTGAGGTCAACTCTCTAAATCCTGATAAAAGTTTAAATAAAGTCACTCTGAGACGAGCCTCTAATCTTCTTCCTCTGCAGCGCCTCAAAATGGAGAGAAGGAGGAAGAGGAGGGTGTGTTTGTTGGATCGAGGGATGGATGGAAAGACAAAGTTCCAGAAGTCAAACAGAGCTTTTAAAGTTTTATCAGGATAAAGTTGGATCTCTTACTTGACGTCGGTGACGCAGTGACTCAGGTTGTGGCGCTCCAGGTCCAGGTCTCCGTGCGCAAACGCGACCAGCCACCAGCTCATGGCGAACAGCAGCCAGCTGCTCACGAACGTAGTGGTGAAGATGACCAGCGTGAAGCGCCACTTCAGGTCCACCAGCGTGGTGAACACGTCCTGCAGGAAGCGGCCCTGCTCGCGGATGTTCTTGTGCGCCAAGTTGCAGGAGCCGTTTTTGGCGATGAAGCGCGCTTTGTTCACCCGGTCCCGGAACACCGGTCTGCGGGGCATCCGGGACACGAGACCCGGCAGACCGAACTCCTCCGGGATGATGCTTTTTCTGGCCAACATCTTGTTCCTCTGCCGCGGCTCTTAGACCCGTCCTCGGTGCGTCAGGACGCGCGGAGACACCATGTCCAGCTGCGGGAGGACGCGTAAAGACGCGCAGACGAACCCTGGGCTGAGCGCAGAGGGTGGGTCTGGGTCTGGGTCGGACTCCTCTGCTCTTTGACGTCGTCCAGCTTCCGAGGTCCAGTCCGGATCGGGACTGCTGCCTTCACGGACCTCCAGGACAGTCGGAAAAGATCAAATCAGCGTTTCTGTCAAACCTGAACGTTTAAAATCTCTGATAGTTAATATTCACAACTTTAAATGAGTTGATTCATGTATCAGGATGCGATTTGCTGCTTTTATTAGTCATTTAGATCAAGTGGAAACTAATAATTATTTCTTTAATTCTGCAGCTGTTTTATACTTTATTACAGACACTTTTTGTTTCAGAGGATTAAACAGGAACAGAATCTCATTTTTCTCTGGATTACTGAAGAACTCATGATGTGATTCCTTTAAACCGTCAGATGGTTGAACTCACAGACTTTCACTGATTTCAGCTCTTTTAGGACATTTCTAAATCAGATGATTTAATCAAATAAAAACTAATAAATGAATATTGTTTAGTTTCCAATAAACTGACAAACAGGATCAAACTGAACTGTTTTCCTGCTAAAGTTTGTTTTACGTCTCAGTTTTGGTCCTTTTACAACTCAAGAAAATCCAGAAAGTTAATAAATAAATAAAGAAAGAACTTCTCTAAAAAGTAGAACATTTAAACCTATATACTAGTATTGTTATGATGTAATAATAGTGTTAATTTAATACTGTTAAAAGGTTTAGAAGACTTCATTTTTATTAGGCGATATAAAGACTGGCCACCAGAGGGCGCCATTTAGCAACACATTCCACACAAATCAGTTTTTTGCAGGTTTGAGAAACAAAAATCATCCAAAGTGTTTTAATATGACTCCACGAGTAAAAAGGATTACAGGCACAAATATCTGAAGTTTTCTTTGCTTCATACAGAAAATAAACAGATTAAAAACAAGCATAAAAACCCAGAGAGCTGTGAAAAATATGACAGTGTTCTGTAACGGTCATATGAATTTATAGACCTGAATGTGTGAGCTCACTCTGCCCCTCGTGCAGAGGTGGAAACATGTTCAAAACATTCCAGATGAGAAACAAGAACCAAAACAAACTGAAGGCCTCTCAGGTTCTGACCCATAAAGGTCCAGTTCAGAAAGTTCAGAGGCAGAAACCAAAACCTGGATCCACAAATCAGGAGGTCAAGTGAAAGAGAGACGAATTCAGCGTCATCACTGACTGAGGAGAAAAGAAACGTCAGATAAAAACCAGTTACCTTTAAAAGGTGTCATTAAATAAAATCCATTTATTAAGACACAAAGAGACGACAGCCACGCCCCTAGAGAGGTGGAGACACTGACTTTCATTTACTTTAAATTTGTTTCAACTAAATGTTTAAAACCTTAAATCTTCATTAATTTACCAACATGACCTGAAATCTGGATTTTGTTTCCACATCAAGAAAAAAGTTTTATTTTATTTTATTTTGTTTATCAGTTGAGGAATAAGAGTCTATATGATGTAAATAATACATCTAGGTTAATAATAATGTACATTATTAATGTTTAACCTTAAACATTGTATTATTTTTAATGGTTTCTTTTCAGCACAGGCTGCTAAAGGGGTTAAAACGAGCTCTGGGTGTTAAAAGAGTTCAAATAAGAAGAAATCTGAATAATTATCAAACAGTTTATAAGTTTGATTCTGTTGTTGTTGTTCTGTTGTGTAAAGGTTCAGATGGGACTGCAGACTTCAGACATCCTTAACTTTGATTTTAATAACAAAACAGACTTTTGGGGTCTAAATTTATTTAGTTTTTAAGTCGAAACAAAAGTGTAAACTCCCAGAATCCTTTAAACCCTGAAAGCAGAGGAAACGGTTTGATCTGATGAAGATTTAGAGGTTCTTTTCCCACTCTGACAGTAAAAATGTTCTGAGGATTCAGTGTTTTATTCACTAAAACTAGATGTGATTTTTTTTATCACATTTTAAAGATGAATCTAAAGCTGTTGGTCCAGTTTAGTCTGCTCTACGTTCTACCTGCTCTGGTGGCAGTGACGGATCTAGAGAAATATTTATGGGGTGGTAAAGGAGAGGCTAGTATTTTTCTAGGGTGGCACCATATATGAGAATATTACATATCTATGCCAGCTGAGGTGCTACCCCAGTAGGCCCGCCCCGTCTGGTTCTATATTTAAAAAAGACAACTAGATTTCTCTGGTGTTTATCATCTACAACAAACTGTTTCCACCTTAAAGTGATAATATGCAGTTTGCTTGTTTTGGGCTCCCTCTGGTGTCCATTTTAAATCACTGCATTAAACAAGTTAGCATATCGTTTCAGCTTCTAAACGCCTAAATCTACCTGTTGAAATGTCTCCTCAGCCTTCATAGCTTTCTACAGGAGCGGTTATTTACTCCTTCAAAGAAATCAGCTGTGTTCAAGCAGGGAGAGATGGAAAAAATCAGGAATCATGAGCTAAAAACACTCCAGCGTTAGCATAACAGCTAGCCACTTTGGGTTAGCCTAACCCTCGTGAGACACGTGACTTCCTGGGTACCGTGACGGCGACGGAGATCTTGCAATCGTGGTGTTCCGGATCTAATCACCAGATGGGGCTAAATGACTTTTCATTAACTCTGTAAAGGGTCATATTAGCACATACTGGCTCAAGGAAAAGATAAAAAAATATGAAAAAGTTACATATTATCACTTTAAATAGAATAATTAGATTCCTTGTTATCACTCAAATATGAAAAGCTTCATAAAATAAAATAGAAAATCAGCGTCAGCCCCAAACCTCCTGGGAGGTTTTAGCTTCTGTTGTCTCAAACATTTCACCAAACATGACGCAGACAGGCAGCAGGCAGAGCCTCCACGCCTTACAGGTCGAACCAATATCATCAGAGAAATACAACCAATAGAGCAGAAACAAACTGTCACTTCAAGACGTTTAGGACAGAATCACACTGGCCTGCTGTTGGTGATGAACAGAAAGAAAGGTTTCCTCTGAACGGAGCCCAGTCACATGGCCAAGACCATTTCTGACCCGGATACTCCACCAGAAAGTGATTTTTTGTCTATTGCCTTATTCCCCATAGTTAGATCAGTGGGAAAACACAATTTGTAAACAGCCCAGTCGTTATTCTGATCTGACAGGCGGATATTCGCCTGCCAGATATTCGCTGAATGGTAACTACTAGCATGCTAGTAGTTACCATTCACTTACAGTGTTTTATGCTAAACTAATGCTAAAGGAGTATCGCCGGAGGCGAATATCCGCCTGCCGGATCAGGAAAATGGCTGGGTTGTTTACAAATTGTGTTTTCCCACTGATCTAACTCTGGGGAATATGGCAATATACAAAAAAAATCACTTTCTGGTGGAATATCCCTTTAAGGATGCCCCTGATTACAGTAATGTCTCCAACATAAACCTATCAGACGTTCCTGTCATTGTTGAGAGTCCTCTGAAGGACACTGGGACCACTCTGATCACAAATCAGGGAAATCCAACATGTGTGTCCCTTTCTGTCTATAGTTTCAGGTAAAAAACTGGTTTAAAAAATTGTGTCAAATTCGATCCAAAACGTATGTAAAACAGCGCTAATACCAAGCTAACAGCTTCACTAAGTCCGTTCATGAATTCAGTTTGATTAACAAAATGTAACTGATTTATTATTATTACACGTTTTCTGACCCTATTTTGTGACAAAATTAAAAAATGTTTTTACTAATTTTGTACAAATGTTAAAGTGATTCGTTTGTTCAATCAAGACATGTTGATTTTTCTTTTATTAAAAAAAGATTTTAAGCTTAATAAAAAATATCCTGAATATTTACACTGTAAAAAGAAAATCAGGCTCCACCTTTAACAAACTGCTTCAGTTGGTAATAAGTAATTCAGTTAAGTTCATTTATTAATAGTTTATTAATACATTTACGCTGGAAACATAATTTAATTGCTTCTTACAACTTAAGGCAATATTTGAAAAGTTGAGTCAACTTTGTTTTTTTATAGTGTAAAAAAGTCTAAAAAGGTAAAAATATCTAAAGGACCATCAGAAAATCAACAAGTGTTTTTAGATTTGAGGTTTTTATCAGTTTTGTCATGAAGTTTCATGTTTGAAGGGAGAAATGTTTCTGGTTTCACAGTCATGACCAAAACCCAGAGGCGCAGTTTCATTTTCTATTCTGTCCTGATGATTTTGTTTTCAGATCCGTTCGTCTTCATCCTGTGATGGATGCGAGCTCCAAACCAGTTCCACACACACAAAAAAAGAAGAAGAAAAAAGGTCTAAAAGCTGCAGAAGTTCAGTTGCTTCTATCAGTTTGAGTTCTTTAACACAACAATGTCCAAAATAAAGAATCCAAACCCTTGTTGTTGCATCTGATGTGTTTATGTGTGAAATATATGAGGTGGATTTTCTAAAAATCTAAGATTTCTATAAATCTTATTGTATAAAATGCTCTGAAGCTAAACTCCATCACAAACTCAGTGAGGTTTTAATTCACTCAGTGTCCATAAATCCCACAAAGTATCAAAACTAGTGAAACCTGTTAGGAGTGGAAAACCCGACATTTACATCATAAAAAGTCTAATGGACTAAAAACAGCTGGAAGTGTTCATTTTAATTCATGTAATGAGTAAACTGGATTTATCTGGCTCTATTTAATGGTTTATATTTGAGTTATTAACTAGATGATTTGTTTTGGGTGTTTTTCTTGTGAAAGGTTTCAGGTCCTACTGGGTCCTCATCCAGTGAGAAGGGATCCTGATGAAATATGTTTGAAAAGCAGTGGAAGCTCCACATTCAGACACGTAGCGGTGTCCCAGCCAGCAGACGGGACTCAGCGCTGCAGCGTGACGCATCCAGATACGAAGACGTTTCCTCGTATTTTAGTGATACTTTTTAAACAAAGGATTGATTCTTCCTCCGATTAAAATCTAATAACTAAATATTCACATAAATACAGATTATAAACGTGGTCACATTCATACAAAACTACCTTCATTGGAAACTATAAAAAGTTAAAAACTTTGTAATGATTCCAGTAAATGTCATATGTTTGGTTTTTATTTGGTTGTTTGTGTTTGTTTGGTGTTAAAAAGCCTTTTTTATACAAGTAGTGCTCGCTGCAGAACCAGAAGGCGGAGCTGCACCAGGTTCAGCCCCGCCCATTCAACCTGAGTCAGCCCCGCCCCGCTACACAGCCCCGCTGACTTGTCCACTATTTTTTTTTAAATAACTTTATTGCAAAAGAGTGAATTTACAAGAAAACAACTGAATATCTGCCTGTTTTTCCTTCCGTTTCCCCTTGTTTTCAGGATAAAACATATCCTCAAAATGTATTAAATATCTCGGGGTTTCAGTCATGTTTTTGTAACAGTTTGTGAATGAGAAACATTTTCTGTCATACGGACTACAACGAGAGACAGTGAGCCTAACAGAGAAAGCCGAACTAGCCCACTTTGCTTCGTAGCGTTAGCCGCCATTAGCCGCTGATAGCGGCTGTTAGCTGCTATCAGCTGCTCCTGGCGGGGGCCAAAGCACCGGGGAAACCCTGAGCGCTTCACGGACCCGCAGCACAAAGCTGCGCCAGACCAGGAGCACCGTACGAAGCGCCGCGGACACGCTCGCATTACCCGACAACGAGGTGTTGCATCGCCGCCAGACTTTGTGCTCTGGATCCGGCAGAGACGCAACACCTCGTTCTCGGATCCAACAGCCCAGTGTAACCAATCACACGGGAGGTGTGGGAGCTGACTCTGATGGAACGGCCGGGTCTGATTGGTTGAATGGGCGGGGCTGAACCTGGTGCAGCTCCGCCTTTCTGGTTCTGCAGCGAGCAGCCTCTCTTTTTATATTTGATGTTTTTGTGTGAATTTAAGCTTCACAGTTTGCATTCAAGCTGCTGATCAAAGACGACTTGTTTCCTGATAAAAAATGTTTTAAAAATGAGAAAAACTGTTTATAGACATCTCAAAAAGTCTTGTACAAAAAGTTGTTAGTGTTAACGAAGTGCTGTCCGTGGCTCCTGTGTTGACTGTTTGTGTCCTCGCCTTGATCAAAATAAAAATCTAATCCGAGTGAAAGCAGTGAGTCGCTGGCCGAGCCGCATCAGGACTTCACATGTCGGCTCTGACGAAGGAAGCGAACATCCCGTCCTCCTGCTCCAGCAGAGCGTTGGGTGTGCCGTACTCCAGGATGCTGCCTCGCTTCATCACTATGACCAGGTCGGCTGTTAGGATGGTGTGGACACGGTGCTGCAGACACACAACACAAACACACCGTTTAACAACCAGTAGTGCCAAAGATCAGAATCCTGACACAAACCCAAACCCTGATCTCAGGAATCACTGGATGGGTTCTAACTAAAGTCTGTACTGGATGAAAATCTACTGCAGATTAACTTCTGGAGTCAACCTAATTCAAGATGGCCGCCACAGCTATTTAAAATGAGCTAACACAAAGATGGCTAAAACTCAAAAAGTTGAGCTAAAGTTTGCTGTGCTACTAGCTGAGAGTCGACCGCCACACAAAGCTAAACGACTGTGTTGGTTTAACCTTTGACCTGAACAACCTCTGATTGGTTGCTGCTTGTTGTGATTTTTTTTCTCTCCAATAAAATCCCACAAAATAATAAAAAGCAGCACCTCGCCTCCACCTGAGTTCAGCATCAGTTGCCATGGCAACAGATTCTCTGGTCTTTAGTAGGGATGCACCGATACCAGATTTTTTTCAAACTGAGTACAAGTACTTAGATTTGAGTACTTGTTGATACAGAGTACAGATAGGAGTACTAATAAGTACCACTGACCCAAGTCATGGTTTGATTCACTATGAAATAAAAAGTCACATTCAGCTGTTTTTCATCCAATCTGAATTGTAAACAGAGTCCTAGAGGTCAGAGGTCATTTCTCTGAGTTCTAAAATCTCCTCTAAAGGACTGACTGGTTCAGGTAGTCTGACCTGACCTGACCTGACCTGACCTGGACTGGACTGGATTGGATGCAACAATAAAGTCAAACAGACTGAAAAACCTCTCCTGATATCAAACCTTCAGCTAGCTGAGTCCTAGTGATGGGAAATTACTTTAGATAAATACATACACCAATGACCTGCTGTTGGGGTTTCAGAGTGTTTGATTATATGATAGAACAGCTTTCCATACAGCGAAATGTTTCCTCAGCTGATCAGAACCAAGCCGGTGTCCCTTTAATCCTCTGAAGTAGAAACTTTAATCAGCTTTACTGGTTTCTACTGTCGTAGCTGCTAGCAAAACGTTAGCGGCTAAACTAAACGTGCTAACACTTTGAGAATCAATCAGGCATTACTAATGGATTACTGGAACTTTACCAAAAAACATCAGTACTGTGAGGATTCAGATAGTGTCTGTATGCATACTACATAACTACTACTACTACTACTACTACTACTACGACGTAGGTACTTTGACTTTATCTGCTCCAGAATCAGCTGCTGTTAGCTCCTGTCGTCTCTCTAGCTGAGCATCATGCTATGTGAAATAGTATTGGCTCTGTAGTATCGGAGTACAAGTATGAGTACAAGTACACAACCACAGTATTGGACAGGTATCTAATGCTAGTGTTGGTATGGAGGCATCCCTAGCCTACAGTGATGGTGGTACAGGTATTACTATCCCTCTCAGGTACTTGAGGGGTCTCTAAAGAACATGCAGGAGTTGATTTGGTACCAACCAGGCCGTCAGTGGCTGTAAGGCTTTAGCAGACCCAGACTCAAACTCCGTCTCTGAGTCGGCTGGGAAACGAACGGAGGAAATGATGCAAGAGGACAGAAATGAAGGACGGAGAGAGTCGGGTCTGAGCGGATCCGGGTCTACTTGTGAGTCCTCACTAACACACTGAAGAGGCTCTCCTCCTGAGCTAGAAGGTTGGGACCCGAGTCACTTTCCACCAAGATTCCTGAGGAGAAGACCAGCACCTGCTCCGCCTCCAAGATAGAGGACACGAGGTGCTGATGGCAGGACGGACGGACAGAGAAGACAGCAGGAGACGGAGGGAGACAGAGATAAGGGAAGAGAAGGAGGGTTTAATGTAGAAAGGAAGAGAAGATAAAAGAAGTGGGTCAACAAAACCAAAACAAGACAAAACAATCAGAGAGAGCAGAGAAAAGTCAGGTGAAAAAGTGTTTATACTCAATTCATTCAATTTGTTAGAAACTCACTGCAGGAAGATTAAAGTAGTGTGAATAAAGGAAGGAGTAATACTCAGTAGTACTACAGCCAGAAACCCCAACGTTTGGTGACTTACTGCGATGGTAACGACGGTTCTGTCTGAGAACGCTGTCATCACAACCTTCTGTAAGATGTTCTCCTGCAGGGAGGAAAAACAGAAGACGAGTAGAGCACACGCCGGGCGCAACAATAAAACCCGTGGAATCCAGTCCCTCAGTTAGAACTCAGAACCTTGGTTTTAGTTTTCAGCAGCTCAAAGGCAGTGAGGAGGACAGATGATGGTTTCACTCTCAGAATGAATGAAACCTAAAAGTGCTGCAAGATAAACTCCTAGCAGAATAAGGACGACTGATGGAAACAAGACTTTAAAAGAAGAACCAGATCATTTTAACCAATCAGAAGTGAGGAAACTCACGGTGGCCATGTCTATGGACGCTGTGGCTTCATCCATGATGAGGATGCTGCTCTTCCTGACGAAGGCTCTGGCCAGACAGAAGAGCTGCCTCTGGCCAACGCTGAAGTTTTCTCCTCCCTCTGTCACCACTGCATCTAAACAAAAACACACAACATCCATTTAAACCTGATCTCTCCTTAAACAGAACAACTTAAATCTCAATATGAGGTATTTGATCCAAGTACCAAGTCCTCCAGGGAGAGCTTTCACCATGTTCTTCAGCTGAGCGATCTCTAGCGCCTCCCACAGGCGATCGTCGGTACACGTCCTCTCTGGATCCAGATTAAACCTGAAACAAGATCAAGTCATAGAGGAATTTACTTTTAGAGAGGAAACCAGAACACCACAGCGTTTATTTACTGAGTTAATGCTCCTGGACCTACAGACAGTGAATAATCATTCACTGCTAAGTTGACGATACTCAGATTTACCATTTAGTCTGATGATTGTCCAGCTGGCACTCTTCTTTAGGACTGTTTGACTGAGATTGGAAACTTTTGCCCCAAATAAAGTTTCCTTGTGTTCCCTCCCTGTTCCCTCTGATAAACCAGACAAAAACTACGAGTTCTTCTACCAACAGCTTTAGTGAGGTTAGTTCAGTTAGTCCCACTTCAGGGATTCAGCCAATAAAACGCAGTCTGGTGTGTTTTGGACTGTCACACCCAGACCACTCTTGACTACGTTAGAGAAGAGGTCCCTAACCCCCGGTCCTCAGACTGGTACCGGTCTGCGGGTCATTGGGTACTGGGCTGTCAGAATGAAAGGAGCTCTCATAAAGGCGCGTGAGCGGGCTGCGATGTGCTCCATGACTCAGCATCAGGTCTCCAGATAGGACCCCATGTGAGTGACTCATCCAACAGCAGCAGCGCCCCCAATCGGTCCGTAGACGTATTGATCAGCACGCAACTGATCCGTGGTGCAAAGAGAACTGGGGACCACTGCTTTAGACCACTGTAGACGACATCACAGTCTGTTCATCCAGACGCCTTCAGATTGTAGAGCAGCTGCTCTTATTGGTGCATTAACGGTGATCAGGTGTGAATCAGGTCTTGTGATTACTGAGACAGATGAACACTGCAGTGACTCTCTGTGTAATGGATGCTCTGCTCTCCTTGAAGATCAGCCAATGGGGAGAGGTTTTAGAGACTTCCAGGTCCATGATGATGACTGGCTGATCAGCTGATTTAGATTCCTAGAGCATCCTATGGATCTGTGTGCTGAACTGGACCTGGTGTTAGACCAACCGACCCACCAGAACCACCTGCAGCTTCTGACCTCTCAGGTTTCTTTAACCTGCTGGTTCAGGTGGGCTGATCTTAGTCTGATAGGATGAACAACAGGACATCTCCTGATTAGATCTGGACTGTCTCAGTCCTCACTGAGCTCCATCTCTGTCCCACTGACAGCTTCACCTGCAGACACTCTGACACTCGGAGCACTTGTGATGTTTCAACATGTGATCAGCTAATAAAACATTTTTCTGTTTTTCCACCAAAACAACCTTCAGTTCAGTCTATGAAATTATGTTTTCTAGACCTCTGTTGTCACGATTTACTGTGAAACACCTGAAATTTACCAGCTTCTGTTCATGTAAATAATTCATGAGGTACTTTGACCATATATGGCAGAATGTGGGTGTGTAGGAGGAGGGATCTGATCCAGAAACAGCTGAGCAAAGTTCTGCTTATGAGAATGATTTATAAAGAGGAACTGTGTGTACTCAGAGTTTTATAGGTCAGAAAATGACTTTGCATGAGTAAATCTTCTTGCTGAGTTTTAATAGTTCTTGTGAGGATTTTATGTAAAGTTTTATAAATGAGACCCTGGAGATGTTTCTACATGTGTGGCTGAGTCAGAACATCCAGAAACATCTAAGAAAACAGAGTGAAGCAGTCACTGTCGACCATTCACCTCAGGCTTACGTTCACATAACACACACACACACACACACACACACACACACACACACACACACACACACACACACACACAATAATGTGATATCTGTCCAAACAAACAGCACATTGCTCTCTGTCTTTCATAACAAACACAGTCAGTGTTATTATCTGTAACACAAACACTGAGAGGCCAGGAGTTTGAGTGACGAGGAGAAGACGGCGTCCTCCGTCTGTCCTGTGACCTCCTCAGTGTGTGACGTCCATCAGGTTAGGACAAGACCGGCATCCCGCCGAGTCTGAAACCCGCAGCTGTGACTCGACACCGTCAACAGGCTTCAGGACTAAACGCTGACCACAGATCAGCCAAGAGGAGCCGTTTGTTCAGTTGGTTTTTCTTCACGTAGCTCCGGTCTCATCCTGTAAGTCCAGGATGAATCCGTTTTCTGTCCTAGAGAAGTATTTCTAGATCAGAATGAGGTGATTTCCAGAACACACTGATGATCTAGCCAGAGGTTTGAAGTTGATGTTTGACACAACCTGAAAGAAACAAGGATTCTTCATTTTCCAGCTGTTTCTAATCAGATCTTCATCCTTTGGATCCTATTTTTAATATTTGAGTTTTACTTTCAGATGGTTTTAATAGATGTTCTGCTGATGTGGGCAGTCCATTATACACTACACACATTTATAGGGTTTCCTTCTGCTGGTTCAGAACATTTAACCTTCACACCAAGAAGGACTTGATTTCTCAAAAAGAAAAAAACAAATCAATTCTATTTTGCTTTTAGTCATTTATGATTTCTAATAAGAAAATTTAAACTTCTTCCAACAAAATGTTGAATCATGAACATAAATAAGAGAGTTTTTAATGGTTTCACCACCAGAATCTGACCTGAAAATAAAATCATCAAGTTCAAGTAGCTTTAAGCGTCTCACTTTTCTCATAAATTAGATCATTTACTGTCACCCTATTCATACAAATACATTATTTAACCTTATAATGTTTACACCAGGAAAAAACTGAAATAGTTTCATTCATCTGGGCCAATAAGTGTTATACATACCGGTATATAATAAACTGTAACGTATGAAGCAACATGCCCACATATTTTATTAATATTTATCCACAACTGGATTAACAACGAATCAGAATTAATGTTAGGATAAAAAGAAAAACATGAAATCTGCTGAGTCATGATGGTTTAGGTTAGCATTAGCTTAGGGGAAAACGCTGAGAGCTAAAGTTTGATTTCAGCAGCTTCACGTCTCGTTTTGACGTCTGAAATGATGAAAACATTCCTTTAAACTGATCAGATCTTCATTCATCAGGTAAAAGACCTGAATCACCACAATAACATGACTGGTTCTGATTAATAATAATAATAACAAACTGGTTGAATTCATTCTGATTTGAGATTCAGACCAGAACATCCTCAGATCTTCTTTATGTTCAAGTTCAAGAGTTTGGAACTCTTTACTGTGGTGATCAGTGGCGGCCCGTCCATAGGGGGCGCTAGGGCACCGCCCCACCAGAGGAAGAAGAAGAGGATAGGAATCACAAAATATAAAAAAACAAACATGAAAATAAAACTAAACGATCCATCCATTATATATACAATAAGTACTGTGTGTACTTTGCATTTAGGTGTAGTTTTAAAGGGATACTCCACCAGAAAGTGATTTTTTGTCTATTGTCATATTCGTCATAGTTAGATAAGTGGCCAAAAACAATTTGTAAACAGTCCAGCTGTTTTCTGGACCCGGCAGTACTCCTTTAGCATTAGTTTAGTGTAAAACACTGTAAGTGAATGGTAACTACTAGCATGCTAGTATATTTAGCTTCATTCCTGCCCTAGTGGTGATGATATGTGATTTTTTGCGCATCTGAAAACTGACTTGCAAAAATGCGCCCCACCCACAAAAAAATGTCACCAGCCGCCACTGGTGGTGATAAAAAAGACTTAAACCATCAAATGAAATTATTTCACTTCACCTCCTAAAATGAGAAGTTTTTAGGGATCAGATGTTTGTGCGAGCTTAACAAGAGCATTTTGTTCCACTATCAGTGCCTTAAATCGACTGAAGTCAGCTTTTAAAAATGCATGTAAACACGTTAGGCCGGCTGAAGTCCAACTGGATCTAATCGAGCTAAATTACCCAGATAATGCGGTTGGAGCTCGATTACGTCTGCATGTAAACAGCTTAGCCGAGCTAATGCTAGCTGAACGCTCCTCCTCTGGGAGTGGCGAGACTGCAGAAGTGGGAATACAAACAAATCAGTAGTGGTAGAAGACGATAGCAGCAAAAACAAACAAACAGATTGCCAGCGCTGGGTACACGAAGACGCCCGAGCAAATCTGTGTCCGATGGAAGCGTTTAAATCAAAAGTTTTTAAACGCTAAGAAAACAACCGGCAGAACGCCGACATAAAAGGGCGCATGTCGCCCCCTATCGCAGCGGAGTGGAGTGAACATCATTTGAGAGTTCGGTTTTCTAACAGACATGTAAACTAGGTTAAAGACTCCTAGTTTATTAACATAAGATCGACCTAGACTAGGGTTGCCAACCGTCCCTTGAAAAACGGAATTGTCCCGTATTTAGAAACAAAAGTATGCGTCCCGTATTGACCTGAAAAGGGACGCACTTTGTCCCGTATTACCGTGAGAATCAAAATGAGTCTGTAAAATGTTAACAAATTTAACGCTTTGTATGAAAACGTAACCGGTAATACTGCATTCCCTTTCCTCTCCTGCTCTGAGACCAATGAGCTGACAGCATACTTACACGAGTATGACAATACAGAATCCCGCTTATCTCATTGGTCGAGGTACGGCTGCTTGCGAGGAAGATACCGGAAGACAACAAACAACAATGTCAAAGCAGCATGGGCGCTGACAGGGACACAGGCGCCGACACTGCTTTACAGCTCTTGGACGATAGTAGGCCTACACCTTTGACTACCAATGCTTGTTGTGCTCCTGTGAAAACAAAAAAGGCTGCAAAAATACAGGGAGGACTGGGAAAAGGAAAACCTCTGGCTGGAAAAAGTGTGTGATAACGCATATAAAGCGCACTGCACTGGGGCTAAAAAAAATTCACAATGCAAGGACGGGTAAAGGCAGTTGGGTCGGCAGGCTCTGCCAGCAAGGTGTCCCTTAATTATTTTTCAGGAAGTTGACAACCCTAACCTAGACCGATCTAGCTCGACTTAGATGTGCATGTAAACGCACTGTATGAGGCTGTTTAGGATTTGGTTTCACAAGTGGGTGAAACCAGACCCAAATCCAGAGTACAGGTCCCGTTCTGAACAGTATCAGCATCCTTAACGTATCAGAAAACTAATGTAGTTACAAATTCAGAATTTATTACAAGTTCAAGCACTTTTAGTTATTAAGCAACCTGATTATTAAAAAAACAACCAAACTGAATTTTATCACAAAGCAGAGGTGATTTGATTTTGACAAAAAGGCTTGAGTCTAAATCAGCAGGTCCTGGAGGGTCGCTGCCTGCACGTGTTAGCTGCTTCGTGCATGAGTTAGCTGCTTCGTGCACGTGTTAGCTGCTTCGTGCATGAGTTAGCTGCTTCGTGCACGTGTTAGCTGCTTCGTGCATGAGTTAGCTGCTTCGTGCATGTGTTAGCTGCTTCGTGCACGTGTTAGCTGCTTCGTGCATGAGTTAGCTGCTTCGTGCATGTGTTAGCTGCTTCGTGCATGAGTTAGCTGTTTCCTACATGAGTTAGCTGTTTCCTACATGTGTTAGCTGTTTCCTACATGTGTTAGCTGCTTCCTACATGTGTTAGCTGCTTCGTGCATGAGTTAGCTGTTTCCTACATGAGTTAGCTGTTTCCTACATGAGTTAGCTGTTTCCTACATGTGTTAGCTGTTTCCTACATGTGTTAGCTGTTTCCTACATGTGTTAGCTGTTTCCTACATGCGTTAGCTGTTTCCTACATGCGTTAGCTGTTTCCTACATGCGTTAGCTGTTTCCTACATGCGTTAGCTGTTTCCTACATGCGTTAGCTGTTTCCTACATGCGTTAGCTGTTTCCTACATGTGTTAGCTGTTTCCTACATGTGTTAGCTGTTTCCTACATGTGTTGGCTGTTTCCTACATGTGTTAGCTGTTTCCTACATGTGTTGGCTGTTTCCTACATGTGTTGGCTGTTTCCTACATGTGTTGGCTGTTTCCTACATGTGTTGGCTGTTTCCTACATGTGTTAGCTGTTTCCTACATGTGTTAGCTGTTTCCTACATGTGTTGGCTGTTTCCTACATGTGTTGGCTGTTTCCTACATGTGTTGGCTGTTTCCTACATGTGTTGGCTGTTTCCTACATGTGTTGGCTGTTTCCTACATGTGTTGGCTGTTTCCTACATGTGTTAGCTGTTTCCTACATGTGTTGGCTGTTTCCTACATGTGTTGGCTGTTTCCTACATGTGTTGGCTGTTTCCTACATGTGTTGGCTGTTTCCTACATGAGTTAGCTGCTCCCTGCATGTGTTAGATGCTCCAACACACCTGGTTCAATGATTCAACAGGTGCTCACATCCTCCAGAAACCTGTTAATCACCCACTGATTCAAACCAGGTGTGTTGTAAAATCACACAGCAACTAGCCTCTACAGGGCTGGTATGTCTGATCATTGGCCAAATCTTTATAATTCTGTTTCAGTTAAAAGTTGTTCCACAAATCATCCAAACCACAATCATTGTGAAAAGAAACACACATTTTCTCTGATGTTCTTCTTTTTCCTTCAGCTTTTCTTTAAAGCGTGGAACTAGAAATAATTAAAAGGCGCCTCAATGGTTAATAAAATGTAAATGTTTCCTCAGAGAGTTTACAGTTCTCAGTCCAGTGTTTTGATGAATAAGATGAATTATAAAAACACAAACAGGAAGTGGAGAAGAGTGAGTAAACCTTAGAGTTTAGTTATTAGTCGGTGTGTTTGTGGACCTTATTGAGCCGCTGAATAACACCGGATCCTGCAGGATGATGGACAGTCGAGACCTGAGGGTCTGCAGAGGAAGCTTACAGATGTCGATTCCATCGATGACGATCTTTCCTGCAAACAGAAAATATAATCTCTCTTAGTTCAGACCGTCTCCTGGTTTGTGTTTCCTCTGGTCTGCTGGTCCTGGATCCTGTAAGCCACTGGTTTCAGTTTGATGCCAGGTCTTAGTTTAGGATCTGGAGCTCTGGTTAGTCGCTTTATTCCTGTTCTACGTCTGAACTCTCAGGTTTTACCTATCATTTAATGCTTTGTGTTGAAGTATTTATGTTTTGGTCTGAAGTTTGTTCATCGTGCTGCTTGTCAGTTTTGGATCACAGCTTTAGGAGAACAATAGTTTTGTGTGTTTTTCAAAGAAATGTTGCATAAATGAATGAAACTGGTAGCCTAGTAAACCAGACCATCAGTTCTGCTCTGCAAACTTTTATATATCCACATATATAGTCTGGCTTGCCAGGCTATGAAACTGGCATTTAAATGGTTAAATCCTGATCGTGTTTATGTTGTTTATTATCAGACGCTGTTATCCAAAGTGACTTACAAATGATGTTGTAAACAAAAAGTCACCATTGAAGCTAAAAACAAACTACTTAGACAGTCAAACATGTTACCGTAGTCTCTGAGGTGACAGTGAGGAAAAAAGCACACAGGATAGAGTGAAGTGTATGAAGAAAGCACAGAGGAGTAGAGGAAGGTAGGAGCTAGTCTAGAAGATGTTCTCTGAAGACCTGGGTCTTCAGGAGTTTCTTGAAGATGGACAGGGAAGCCCCTGTTCTGGTAGCTTTAGTAGGTCTTGGTAGGTCATTCCACCATCGTGGAACAGCACATAAAACGTGTGGATCGTCTTGAGCGTGGTGTAGCGCTGCTAGCTGATGATCCTTTGATGACCAGAGTGACCGAGCCGTGACGTAAGTCTTAGCAAGAGGGTTCTAGTAGATGGGAGCCGTTCTATTCAGGACTTTGTTTGCTAGCATCAGATGGCTATGGGTAGCCAGTGGAGCTCAATCAGGATCAGGACAGAACTTGATCAAAAACTTAAGCTGAAAAAATATTGCTGAGAAAAGTTTTACAGCAGTTTTTTGGAAGTGGACATTTCTGTCCTCTAAGGACTCCAGAGGGTGGTGAATTAAAGCGACGCCTGAAGTTTAAAGGGGATTTTGGACTAGCAGACATTAGAGTGCAGCTTTTATTTTTAATAATCCCAGATGGATTAAATAAAGGGTTAAAAACGTAAAACTTACTGCGTCTTTTTAGTCTTTCAGATTTTGAAACATAGATTTCCTCTAAAGGTCAATGTAAAGTTTAATGTCAAGGTAAATGTAGAGTTTAATGTTAAGGTCAATGTAAAGTTAAATGTAAAGTTTTACGTAAAGGTAAAGCTCCAGTCAGAGTAATGAATCCCGTCTGTGCAGCAGAGCTGCGTCAGAGAAGCAGCTGCTCTGAGTTGATTTCACTGCTTTATAAGGAAACGCTGCTGAAACAAAGCTCTGAACTTACAGTTAAATTAAATAACTGCCCAGCTGCACGTGTGTGTGTGTGTGTGTGTGTGTGTGTGTGTGTGTGTGTGTGTGTGTGTGTGTAAAAAGTGACTGTGTAATCACATCTTTGTGTGAAGAAGCTGCCTGGAAGCTCTCGTCATTGTTTAGATTAAAACAGAGAAAATGACCAGTTTGGTTTAAATGAAGCAGCAAATAAAAACTCTGTTGAATTCTCTGATGGAGGACTCTATTCAGGAGCTTCAGGGGAAATGAAACGAGACCCAGAACACAAAGAGGAACCTGCAGTGTTTAAACAGAGTTAAATGAATCAGGTTCTCCAACATAAACAAACCAAACAGAGAGAATAAAAGAAGAGACAGAAGGAATCCGACAGGAACCATCACTGATTTATTTGGCTCTAGAGTTACATCAGCATCTCATTTAGTCTCAAGTAGCTTGAATCATTTATGACCTGAGACTGACTGTTTAGAGATGAACCTCTATATTTGGAAACAGCAGCTCAGACCTGTTTTAAAGCAGTGACCTCGTTTTGTTATTTTAGGATTTTAAGGCAGATAGTTGTCAAATAAAATACATTTTAGAGAGGGAAAATGAAAGAAACCGTAAATGCGTTGTGCGGAAACTTTATTTTCTGTGTTTTGATTGAAGGTTGCATGAATTCTGTGCTGCAGCAGCAGGTTCCTTCAGGTTTACCGGTTCTGTTTTTAAACTGTGATGTAAGACTGGCAGCAGTAAAAAGCATTCGTGTTTGTAGTTTATGGAGCTGCTCTATTGGTGCAAATTACCTCAAAAGGTTTGTTATCAAAGAAAACTTTTACAAAAAGCTCTTGAGTGACTTTGGATCAGCTGAAGTCTTAAATCAGAGTTGGAGAATCGACTTCACCTCTGCATAGGTGGGACAAACACTTCTGAATGCAGACATAATTTAGAGGCATCAGGCTCACACAGTGTGGTTTGTAAGCGTAGGATGTTTAGAGTTTCCTCTTTAGAAAGGAAGTATAAACTAACTAGGCAGGTTCAGAAATAAATGGAACAGGGTCTTGTTGTTTCATTCATGAGTATAATTATTATAGTCTTTATTTATGGAGTATTTGAGGCAGAATGAATGATGTCTGTGTGAATTATGTGCAGGTTTTTAAATCAAACAAAGCAGAAGATAAAGTTAGCTAAACCTACTGCATCAAGCTGTTCTGTCTGTTTTAAGGACATTTATTTGGGAATGGCTACATGACGCTACATAGCACTGAAGCTAGTAAAAGTCAGGCTACATGTAGCTAGAAGCTAGCAGATGTTGTCTGCGTTGAGGTGGATCTGTTACTGATTCCAGTCCAACCTCTACAACCTCCTAATAATTAGCTGTTCAGGAGAATCAAATCATCAAAAGATTAGTCGATAAACAAATCAAATTAAAACGTGTTGTTAGCAACAGATCTGCTATGCTACTACTGTTACATCTTGCTGCAGCAGCATAAATACTAATGCTAATCATGCTAATCTGTAGAGGTTTGCTAGCAGGTAATACAGAATACTGTTGTTTAAAATACCTGAAAATTTGCTGCTAATGTGTCACAGGTCTGCAGCAGCATCTCTCCTGACCTGATTAGCCATAAGTGTTGCTCCAGTCTGAGAACTACTTCCTGCTTTGTGGCTGGATGGGTTTGACAAGCAGGAACTACTTTATCTATGATTCTCACATCAACTCTGAGTGGTTTGAATATTCCTGCTGACTAATATTTTTTTTAAATGTGTATATACTGTATACAGTGTATATACATATACAGTATTTAAAATGTGTCTGTATTTCTGAGACCTTTTTGAAAGTCACTGCTTCCAGATTCTGACCAGTTGAAAGGTCAAGATGGAGTCTAAGTAGGGAAAACCAAAATAAGTAACCAAGTGTTCGAAAATGGAAAAACGATTTTGGGCTGGGAGAGAATCCTCAGGGTCTCCTATAAATAATGTCCCCCTTCAAGCAGACATAAACAGTGACAGACAGAAGGACAGATGGAGACAGGAGTCGATGGAGAGGAGAGGAGACAGACTCACCTTCAAAAATATCCACCATGTTGAAAAAGGCCAACGACAGAGATGACTTCCCACTTCCTGTTCGACCACAGATCCCCACCTGACAGAACAAGAAGAAGAAAATCGACAAGGAGGAGGTCAAGGGTAAGAATTGGAGGGAGAAGGACAAAGAGGAGAAGGAGGATGAGAAGAAAAGGTAGCAGGAGAAGGGCATGAATAAGGAGGAGAAGAAGTGCTCCAGGCCACTTCACTCTGCTGTGAGACTAAACTCACCTGAGTGGTAACAGGACAGCAGCAATGTGTGGAAAATCACTCCTTACCAGTTCATAGGAAATGTAACAAAGATTCAGAGAAAACCTATTTATATCCTGGATGTCACGAAGAGCCTAAAGAGGATTTATATTCTGTCTTTTAACACTTGATGCACCACAAACCCTTCTGATCTCAGATCTCAACCTTTGGATTCTGAACAGGTTTTGTAAAAGTGACCTGTTTGGGCCTCTCTGACGTTTTGGCTGAGGTCACACCTCTATGGTTGTCATGAGGCTCGCTGCTCTCATCAGTGTGTGAATTACTGGTTCCTGCTACATGTAGCTGCTCTCTGCTAAAAGCACCTGACTCCAGCTCAGAGCGTCATCCTGGAGAATCACTTAAAGCTGCTCTGATTAAACCTCGCTACCCTGGGCATGTCACAGGATGCCTTTTGGGGTCAAATATATCCCTGAGTTTGAGCTACAGGAGGTCGTTTAGTGAGGTCAGGATGACGGTTCACGTTACCCTGCTCCTCTGACCTCTGAGCATCACAATAATTACCTTCTGTCCCGGTTTGATGTAGGCGTTGACGTGCTTCAGCACTGGTTTGTGCATGGGGTCGTAGCGCACACACAGGTCGTGGATCTTTATCTCGCCGTCATGAGGCCAGTTCTCCGGGACCTGGGAGGAGTCTGGGAGGAACAGCAGTAAACACTGATGTATCTCACTGAGGTTATGAGTAAAAAGACCAGTTTAATGCAGGATGAAAATAGTTTTATCAACTTCTACAGCTAGTATTTGATAGTTTTACTGATCAGAACCCATTTGTAGAGCAGTCGACTCTGTCACAGCTAAAATCACCCTTCAACACATTACCTGACACTAGTTACAGGTCCCTTTACTTTAAATCTACGTCAGTCTGATTTTAATCTGCCTCTTAGTTCGACCTTTGACCTACAAACCAGGAAACCAAAACTGTTTTTAGCTAAAAACATTGACAGCAGGTCAAAAGCAGCTCCGACGTAATTTATTTGTCTCAATAATCTTTAAAATCCTGGCTTTCATGGATTTATTTTAGACCATTATTTCACATGTCCTGTAATAAGAATATATATTAAAGGCATATAATGCAGTTTTGCATGTTTTTAGCACCCCCTACTGTCCATTTTAAGTCACTGTCATAAAAATGTTAGCATTGTTTCTGCTCAGAAACACCTAAATCTAACTGTTGAAATGTCTCCTCAGCCTTCACTGCTTTCTACTGGAGCGGTTCATCACTCCTTCAAAGAAATCAGCTGAGTTCAAGCAGGGAAAAGCAGGAATCATGAGCTAAAAACACTCTAGTGCTAGCATAACAGCTAGCCACATTGGGTTAGCCTAACCCTCTCGAGATACGCGACTTTGTGAGACTTCAGGGCACCGGACTGGAGACTCTGAAGTTACAAACGTGGTATTCTGGACACAACTGGATGGGGCTGAGTGACTTTTCATGAACCCTGTAAAGGGTCAGATTAGCACAGACTGGCTCAAGGAAAAGATTTAAATATATGAAAAAGTTACAGAGTGTGCCTTAGAGAATAGTGTTTGACCATAAGTAGTTTCTTAGGGTTAATGTCAGGGTTAGTTGTTTGTCAGCCTCAAAGTAAATTCTTGGTTAGAATATCATTTGTAAGTCGCTTTGGATAAAAGCGTCTGATAAATACATAAACACAGATGTTCCTTTTATCTGTGTCCAAATGTAACATTTGCTATTAACATATAATATCATTTAACATAAACGTTATTGTGCAGATGTAACATATTAAACCTGGACTTTAAATAAAACTATTGGCAGCGGTTTTAATGTCTAGAAGCCACGTGGATTTGATCATAGTAGAATTAAGAAACGGCTCGTTTTCTCAATTCTGAGTATCTAAAGACAAAATCTGATATAAAAATAAACCTCAAAATGTGCATAAAGAGTTAAACGACTGATGAGTTTAAAGAAGTGGTTTCAGGTTCGTCTGAGGGATTAAAAGCCACTGAGTTTAGGATCCGTTACCCATAAATCCCTCGTAGTTCTCCGACTCTGTGCTCAGGAAGCTGTTGACCTTCTTCACAGCTGCCATCTGAACCTCCAGGTCGGCCAAGTTCCTCACGACCCAGTTTAGATAGTTAGTCACCTGCAACCAGACAAGTTATTAGTTATGTATGATAGAGCGCATCATTTACCAGCACAACACAACGCAGCTGGACCCGGCCTCCTGGTTCTGGCCCTCGAGTCAAGCACGGTGCCCCCTAAGCTGTCATTATTTCATAAAAATCCACCATGAAGCAGAAGCACAAGCACCTCCCATCTCCCCACTGAGGGATCCTCCATGGAGTTTCTTGAGGCCCTCTCAGGTTTGTAATTGAGTACCCCTGGTCTAGTGTAAAGTACGCTTTAAAATAAACACACTGCCTGTCCAACAAACATCACCACCTAGATTTAACAGAAGTCTCCCATTGGATGGTTCAGTTTCAGCTGGGAACAGGTCTTTTGTGAAGTATGAGCATTTCCACGTGCACAATGCGAAGGGAACTCAGTGAACTGGGACTAAACAAGCATAAAGGCTGGACTCTGACTGTGGACTGAGGCAACAGGAGGTCATGTGGTCTGATGAGTCCAGATTTACTCTGTTACAGAGAGATGGGATTTTTTGTGACAGTCAGAATAAATAAAGCTAGGCAGGTAAACTGCTAACTGGGTTTAAAACCAATCCATAAAAAACTTTAAGTGAATAAAAGTTTTGGGTTAAAGAAGCCTAAAAATTTTCAAGGAACCAGGGCTCAACATGCACAACTAGGATATAAAAACAACCCAGTACCAAATGTCATAGGACACCTCCTTCAAGATGGACCAACACAATCAGTTCTAGACAGCAGGTTTAGATGTTATGGTTCAGCACTGATTCAACTTTAGATGGACTTACAGTGAGGGCGTAGGCGAGTCCCAGACCCACCAGGCCGACATTGCTTAGAGTGTACCCGTACTGAAAACTCAGTATGGACGCAACAGCTGCTGTCAGAACAATCACTGCTCCCAGGTAGTCCTGAAAACCGACAGAAAGGAGGTTTACTTTAAATTTAAAGGCTGAACCCTTCAGATGACAGAAGCTGTGAGCAGCTTGCTCCTCACCGTTCGGACCTCCAGCCAGCGGTTGGCAGCAGACAGGAACAGGTAGGCTGTGTTATTGGTGTCCGTCAGCTCCAACATCCTATGTTTGAATCGCGCCTCGTGTCTGAAACACATTTTAATACACAATAGACACAAAACAGATTCAGAAACACACTCAGTAGTACTAATAATAAACAGGATGTTCATAGCTGGGTTTTATGTTTTTCCAGTTTTATCTCAAGTTTTTTCTGCTTCAGAAACCACCAGACTGTGGGTAATGATAATGAGAACGATCGCCTGATTTACTGCATGTGTGTGTTCCTTGTGTTTGTGTGTGTGTGTGTGTGTGTGAGTGAGTGGGGGAGAGAAGAGGAGTCCTTAGGGAAGAGGGGAGGAAAAACAAAGCGTGAGAGCTGTTTAAAGTTGGATTAGAACAGCGATGGGAAAATAAGAGGAGACAAAAATACACGACAAGCTGATTACAACGACTACAAGACCTGGAAGGGACGTCTCCATCACTACAAGACCTGGAAGGGACGTCTCCATCACTACAAGACCTGGAAGGGACGTCTCCATCACTACAAGACCTGGAAGGGACGTCTCCATCACTACAAGACCTAGAAGGGACGTCTCCATCACTACAACAGCTAGAAGGGACGTCTCCATCACTACAAGACCTGGAAGGGACGTCTCCATCACTACAAAACCTGGAAGGGACGTCTCCATCACTACAAGACCTAGAAGGGACGTCTCCATCACTACAAGACCTAGAAGGGACGTCTCCATCACTACAAGACCTAGAAGGGACGTCTCCATCACTACAAGACCTAGAAGGGACGTCTCCATCACTACAAAACCTAGAAGGGACGTCTCCATCACTACAAGACCTGGAAGGGACGTCTCCATCACTACAAAACCTAGAAGGGACGTCTCCATCACTACAAGACCTGGAAGGGACGTCTCCATCACTACAAGACCTAGAAGGGACGTCTCCATTACTACAAGACCTGGAAGGGACGCCTCCATCACTACAAGACCTGGAAGGGACGTCTCCATCACTACAAAACCTAGAAGGGACGCCTCCATCACTACAAGACCTGGAAGGGACGCCTCCATCACTACAACAGCTAAACACTCCAGCAGCTACTTGTTCTATAACCTCTACCAGCCATGAACATGTCCCACAATATAAACAAACTGCTAAAATCACTTCAAACAATGGGAATGTGGAGGTAGACTTGACATATAAACATCATCTGGGATGGCGTGTAGCTCAGTTGGTAGAGTGGCCAGTCTGGCAACCGGAGGGTCGCCGGTTCGATCCCAGCTCCGGCTGGGTTACGTTGTTGTTGTGTCCTTGGGCAAGACACTTCACCCACCTTGCCTGCTTGCTCTGTCAGTGTGCCCCAGGACAGCTGAGACTACAGTGTAGTTCATCACCACCAGTGTGTGAATGACTGTTGTGTTGTACAGCGCTTTGGGGAGTGTAGAACTCTCTAGAACATGCTATAAATACAGGTTACATCAGGTTAATTGAGTCCCAAAGGTTGGATTTCACACGACTGAAATGGTATTTTGATGGATTTTATGTCTAAACAATTATAGTTTTAATCTCAAAATTTTGACTTGTAATATTCAGTTTAGTGTGATGATGTCATGCTAACTTTTGAGCTGTCTAATGTTGTAACTCTGGTTGGGCCCTCACATTCAAAGAATCATAACACTAAACTGTCCCAGATTTCTGCAAACAAACCCATCTCACCTCCACAAACTTTACATTTCCTCAACAGTTTAAACATCAAAACCTCCATCCTCTGACACAGCACCAGTGACACTCACCTCACAGCACGTCCGTCCAACACACACATGCAATACAGACATGAACAGCACCATAGACACCCCCCCACGCAGATGTGGTGTGTACCAGACACCAGCGCCAGGTTCTCCCTTGAGTAACTAGACTGAAAAATTGTGTGCACCCCTGGTTCTAGATTCTCAGCCTGCATGTAGTTAGTGAAAATAACATTTTGTACTGTTTGTCAAACTGTGAACGTTTCACTTCTCATATAGTTTATATGTCAAACATTTTGTCATAACTTCATTAAATAACTAAATTCTATTCGTAAAACTGTAGATTTCATGCAGTAGCTATATTTGCATCCTTAACATATTTTTTTTGTTTTCTGTTTAGAAATGTTCTGGTCTAACTAAACCACCATACAGTCAACCTCATATCTCCATTTATAATATGTTGATGTTAATCCATAAATAATAATAATAATAATAATGGATTGGATTTATATAGCGCTTTTCAGGGCACCCAAAGTGCTTTGACAGAAGCTCCATTATTCTTTCACGCACACATTTACACCATGGTGGTAAACTACGACAGACGTCTGTAGTCACAGCTGCCCTGGGGCAGTCTGACAGAAGCGAGGCTGCCATTCTGCGCCATCGGCCCTTCTGACCACTGTAGCGTGATCAATATACGCTCTGACCTCTGACCTACGTGAGCATCAAAAATAATAATCCATCTTCTTCCCAATAACTCGGATTATAATTACTCTTTTATTATGTTTTAACCTGAATCAACATTCCTCCAAGGTCACGGTCGTATCGGAAGAATCCACCGGACTTTATATAATAATAATAATAAAGACTCTTGGTGTCTCTTCCTAAAATGACACCTTAATCTGTTACAGAAATGTCTTAAATGATTAATGCACTTTCTCTTACAGCATTGTGAATGTTTGATCCAGCTTCAGTATTATTGTTACTTTGCTAAAAGGTTAAATCAGTATTATTACTTATTACTTATTTCTACTTTGCTAAGGATAAATAAGTATACTTTTCCACACTCCTTACACGGAGGTGACGTATGACTTTAGAGCCTGAGTCACGTGTCTTGTTTAGAGTCTCCTGATTGGCCCACGTTTTACTGACAGCTCTCAGCTGTCTGCCCAACACGGGAAGTAATCAGTCCTCCACCAGCCTCAGAGGAGACGACAAGCCCGCTGTCAACTTGCTACACAGTGGGTTATTGATGCCGACTGCCCCGTAACAGGTCAAGCCCCGTAGCGGTCGAAGAAGCTTCTTACCCCTGAGAGCAGGAAACATCCACCTGCCTCTCTATTCCAACCAGAATGGGTAAGACAGCCAGCTATCAACTGACCAGCCATGGGTCCCACTGACGCCGCATCCACGGACGCTCTCCGCCGCCCGGGCGGGTCGATCGACCTGTCAGGGCCCCCAGATCGACCGAGGGGGAATCTCCGCTTCCTCGTCGAACTCCACCAGCCGGACGTGATCCAGGAGCGAGGTTCAGTAACCACCCATGACCTGGTAAAGCAGGCTACTTTGATAAAGCTAACCCTATACCACTAGGCTGCTCATCAAAGTAACCTCTCCACTTAATCCCTAATAACTAAACCCTTAAGCTAACTCCTTCGTCTTGATATCACCACGAGACTCAGGTTCTAAACTCAGAAGATCAATTTTAGAACATCTACCACTTAGTGAATGCTAACCAACTTGCTACCTCAAATGCTAATCTGTTTACAAATGTTCGTCAGCTTTTATAATAAATATTGAATATATTTATTCCTGACTCAGCTTCCATTCGTCAAATAACAGGTACATAAATGACTCCCTGCAACTAAAAAGAATCTAGATAATCCTGCTTTTATCACAAACAGTTGTTTAAACCCAGGTCTCCAGAGCACACAGACTCTCGGTTTTAAACCCTCGGTAACTGTAATGAATAAGCGGAAGGTGAGTAATAAAACATAGCTTTTATACACACTACACCACCACCAACATTCACACACAGTCATAAATCAGCTCTATGGTCATCTTTCACTTCTATTGGAGCTTTTATGGACGACTTTCTTTTAAAGTGTAAAAAAGAGCCTGCAGCTAGTGATGATCTATGGTTTGTTTTTGGTGAAAGAAACATGCAGTTGCATGTTTGGAGGTACAAGGGTTTTTCCTGACAGCAACAATACATAAAAGCTATAGAAATACATAAAAGCTTGGGGAAATGCTTTAAAATGTGAGGTTTGTGTACCTAAATGCTCTGATGGTGGTGAGGCCTTCTGCAGTTTCAGAGAAGTGACAGAGCAAAGGAAGCTGCGTGGAGTCATCGAGGTCCTGGAGGTCTCTGACAGGAAGACATTTCAAAATAAAACACCTCTTTTACACACATGGACACCTGCTATGTGTCTGTACTGCACTAAAAAGCAATTCATTCATTTCACAGGAACTTAGCTGCTACTCACTTGGAAGCGACTCTGAAATACTTCTGAATGAAGTAGAAGGCCACAGCCAGGGGAACCAAGGCGATGAGGAAAGTAGGAGTGATTGAAGCGATGACCCCGATGGCTGACAGACAGAGCAGTGTGGATCGTGTCAAAGACTCCAGGGTTGGAGGGATATGCTGAAACAAAAGTTTCTTTAGTCAGAAAGAGAACAGAGCAGAAGACTAGAACTATTTAGGTCTGTTTACCTGATCAATGATGTTGGTATCAGCTGAGAATCTGTTCAGGATTTGTCCCAAAGGAGTCACATCGAAAAACCTGAGGAGTCATCAGAAAATAAATGTTATAGATAAATATTAAAGTTTCAGGCTCCTAAACTAGTTGGTAGTGGATGACTAGTTAAAAAATATTGATTTTGTTTTGATCCTTTACCTGAGTCATTCTTCCTAAAACAGCTTTTATTCATCTGTTGTTATATTTGACCTAAATGATTTTTATTATTATTATTATCTGAAAATAAATGAAAACAGGTACTATATGAAATAAAAGGTAGATAAAATAACAGGTAGATAAAAGCTGTTCCATGTCAGTAAATACACTTTTCCAGTACCTGCGTTTGAGCTGAGCTTCTGTCTGATTTAGAACTTAAACCTGTATGGTTATGAGCATGTTTTGGAGTTTTTACCTAATTGGAGCATGGATGATCTTGTTGAGCAGGTTGTGGTGCAGGTTGGTGGCTGCAGAAAGGCCCAGAAACTCCACTGTAAGGGAGGTGATGAAGCATAACGTGATTCCAGCAGCACAAAGGGCGATGAAGACAGGCAGATAGTACGAGTCTTTCTGCAAACACAAACACGTTTCAGAGAGGCTGAACTGCATACTATCAGATATTTTCTAAGACTACAAGCAAAAACACCAAGTTGCTAGAAAAAAAAAGAAAATGAACTAGGGAAGCTTCTTATTACCGTAATTTCCGGGCTATAAGGCGCACCTGAATATAAGCCGCAGCAGCTAAATTTGGGGGAAATTGCAGATTTGTCCACACATAAGCCGCACCTAACTATAAGCCGCGGGTGTTTTAATGTTTAGTTACCATATGTATGTGTGTGTGGGAGGCCACTTAGAGGCTACTCTCACACCCACATACCTTTGTCTGTTTGTATGTGAATACGGTTGTTGTCTGCTCTGAGGACACAGCCTACTGTTCGTATGTAAATGTTTTACCACCTTGGGCAGCTACTGATTGCTGCTTGAACTGAGAGAAAGCCGAAGCAGCCCAACCGGTTCCAGCAGCACTAGCTGGCCTCACTGTTCCTTAATGTTTAATTACTCTATATATGAGTTCCTGCTACCACAGAGGGGATTGTTGGGACAGAGATGACTGTTTGGGAACTATTGTATCAAAAATAAGCAGCCTACCGTGTCATCGTCTTCCTCCTCCTGCGTACTAAAACCACCAAAATCCTCATCGTCAGTGTCAGAAATGAACAGGTCCAGAATCGCCTCCTCAGCCAGTCTCTCTCCTTTGTTGTCCCTCTAAAAACCAATAAAATCCTCTTCCTCTTCATCAGTTTCGGAGTAAAACAGCCTCCGAACGAGGGCTCCATAAGCTATTGCGTAATCCTCTAATATGGCCACGCGTCGCGTTTGTGCATGCGCACGTAATGAACGTGACTGCGAGGTAAACGCACGTACGTAAAACACGCAAAAGCTTTATGAATCGCGGTCACGTAAATTACGTGCGCATGCGCAAATGCGACACACGGCCATAGAAGTGGATTGCGCAATAGCTGATTGAGCCGTTCGGAGGCTGTTTGATTCAGACACTGACAAAGAGGAAGAGGATTTTATTGGTTTTCAGAGCGACAACAAAGGAGAGAGACTGGCTGATGAGGCGATTCTGGGCCTGTTCGTTTCTGACACTGACAAAGAGGATTTTGATGGTTTTAGCACGCAGGAGGAGGAAGACATAACAAGGTAGGCTGCTTATTTTGATACAGCAGTTCCCAAACAGTCATCTCTTACTCTCCATCATCATCACGCAGCAGTCCAGTTTTTCAAAACATACTTTGTTGTGCGCTGGTGCTTTGATAGCGCCCCCTTGGTAGCCGTTAGCTGAGCCACAGATAAGCCGCACCGTTGTTTAAGGCGCAGGGTCCAAAGCAAGGGAAAAAAGTAGCGGCTTATAGTCCGGAAATTACGGTAATACGTTACAGTTTTACATTAAATAAACCCCCATTTGAACCAGTATCCCACTGCTTGTGTCAGATTGCAAATGACAATAAAACACAGAGTTTGTCAAACCATCTAGAACCCATCTGGAAACCACCTGAAATCCATCTGGAAACCACCTGGAAACCATCTGGAAACCACCTGGAAACCACCTGGAATCCATCTGGAAACCACCTGGAAACCACCTGGAATCCATCTGGAAACCACCTGGAAACCATCTGGAAACCATCTGGATATCATCTAGAAATCATCTTGAAACCACCTGGAAACCAACTGGAATCCATCTGAAAGCCACCTGAAACCATCTAGAAACCATCTGGAAGCCCAAAATGCAAATAAAAAGAGGGCAAATTGTGACCAAATTGAGATACCTCATAATTAAACTGTGACAACAATCATGTCCAGCTGTTGAGTCTGGTGGCTGTTGCGTCCTGTCTCATGTGTCCCAGCTAGATATAAACTTGTCGCCATATTTTCATGCAGTTTTGTGTCGACAACTAGTCAACAGTCACAGCAATGCTTTAGCTGTTTTAAGATTTATGATCCTTTTGTCTCAACTTAATAAGAAAGCAAAAACAAACTGTTCACAACGATTCACACAGAGCTGTAGCTATAAATGAGCTGTTTTACTTCTGTATGTTTTTCGTGTCTCATCATTATGATTAAATTCACATCTGCTGTTGCTGCTTTAAATTCAAAGGTCAGAGTGAGTTAACTATTTTACCTCAGCCAACCCAGAACCAGGAGTTTCTGCGTTGCTTCCATTAGTTGACATGTTTCCATTAAAGACGTCTGATCCAGCGTCCATGCTCTGATTGGTTTTGGAGGAAGTCCAGAGAGCCAGCCAGTAGTCGATGGCAACAATGACGGAGTGTTTGAGGAAGTTGGAGGAAACCATCAGGAAGACCATGAAGAAACCACCAGAGGACAGGTAACACCAGCACACCTGAAGACACACAGGAAGAAACACAACGTCTCCACACCAGGAACTGACAAATACATGAATGATAAGATGAAGATTCTACAATAGACTGCTATTAATATAAAGACCTGCTGATTAGATTTTAAATTAGTGAAAACATTTTGGTTAAAAAGGTTACATTTGTATTTTTTATATTGTATATATACAGTAAATCAGGTGATCAGATTAAATCAGTGGTCTCAAACTCAAATGAGCTGGGGGCCACTGGAGCCAGAGTCTGGTTGAGGCTGGGCCGCATCAGGTCGCTCACAAAGAAAGCGTTGTTAAAAATTCTAATCTTATCAAATCTCTTTATTTTTTATTTTCTAACACAAAATAATAAGAAAAAACAATAAACAAATTAAGAATTAATACAAAAATAAATTAATCAGTACTAAATAAATAATAATTAGATTTGTCTAGTCAGCGACTTTATGTGGTTTCTTCAGTCTTTGATATCTGCCTAATTCAGATGTCTAACAGTTCTTTAACCATTTTAACATGTATAAATATATACAAGGTCACACACACACACACACACACACACACACACACACACACACACACACACACACACACACACACACACACACACACACACACACACACACACAAACAAACAAATATATATATATATATACAGAGAGTTATGGTGCTATGTTGTTTTTTAAGAATTCTGGTCACTTAAATTGACTATGTCAAATCTCAGCATCATTTCATAATAATCTGAACTCTGATTTCACTACAATGAAACCATTAATGCTGCAAAGTTTGAGTTTAATGGAGTCTGGTCTGAATTACTGCAGAATCATGAATCACACATGGATTATTTACTGAGTAAAATGAGTTACTCTGAGCAGGTTTATTAAATATAAAGAAGTATTATTTAAAAATCAGGCTGTTTGAAAAGAACAAGTTCCTCAAGATCTGGATCTCCTAAAGCAGCCATAAATCCATCCTGTGTTTTCTGACTTCTGGTTTCCATAATCACCACTAAATACATCAGACCAGTCTGCCCTGACCAGAAGGTGAACCCTGTAGTCCGGTAAAGTTTACTTTACTTTGCCAACTTTACCGGACTAACACAGGACAGGAAGATGCTGCGCTTGGATCCGCCTGCGCGAGCCCTTTACCGAGTCCGGACTCCCCCCTCCCCTCCCCTGACAAAAGTCAGCGCGAGTCGCTCGCTGACATCACCTGTATAAGTCTGGATCAGAACCGGAAACCGCCGTAACCCTGAAACCCGGTCCAGGGTTAGGGGGTAGGGTGTGTGTCTCGTCCTGGTCCACTCCCAGAGCAAACTGGAAGGTTTTACTCACCAATTTAGAAATGAACTCTGTGTCTTCTGCGCAGAAAACTCATGATGAGAGAAGTGAAACCCAGTTTCCTACGTGGTTCTCATCCAGTCCACTCAAATGGTCCTCCTGTCCCCTAAAGGTCTTCAGCTCCATGAGACCCCGATCAGAACTTTATAAGAGTTAGCTCCTGACTGCATTTTGCTCCAAACCTTTCAGTGAATTGCTGAGGATGATGATGATGATGCCGTCGGTATCGGTCCGACCGAGTCGTAGAGTCCGCTAGAAGCAGGTGAACCGGCCTGAAGGGGGACCTCAGTAGAACCACTCGCTCCGTCAGACCCGCCGCCGAATTTAAAATAAATCCAGTTTAGTCTGTTTTGATGTGCGTACAGACGTCTCTTCCTTTTCTTTCCTTTTCTTTTTTGAGAACCACTTTAGGGCTTACTGGACATTTTCACTGAGTTTTTCACCACTAAAGTGTTAGCTAAACTAGATGTCCGTGAGCCAAAGCGTCAGCGATGATGACGTTTATGATCACAATTAAACTGATTGGATCAAAAGATTTCCCAGCAGGCTTTGCTCTTTAGTAAATGTTGAAAATAACATGAAATTAAGTCATTTTAATTCATTTTTACCCACAATAAACGTTTTATTTCGGAAATGATCATTTCTGAAATGAAAACTGCATATATTGAAGAACAGTAAAGGATTCCATTTATATATTATAAGCAAGTTGAGGCAGTCTGATGGCTCCATGACTGGAAGAGACGGAGCAGGAGATGCTTTATAAAGCATTTTTGTTTGAAACAATGATAACAAGCTTTATTAAATGGCTCTGTCCACACTGAGATATCAGAACGGCACCGTTTACTCGCAGGATGAAGGTGATTACTACAAACTCGCGGCTCATCAGCCCCGCCCACCCGCGGGGCCAAGGTGGGGGCCACAAAGTGGCGGATCGTGGGCCGCAAATGGCCCGCGGGCCGCGAGTTTGAGACCCCTGGATTAAATGTAAAATGATCTGTAAAACTGTTGCTTGTCGTGGGATGAAGCAGATGATGTGACATGTTTTACCTTCCAGGGGATCTTAGATCGTCTGCTGGTGGTGGTGGACAAATTATCCTCATCGTCTTCCTCCTCTTCCTCTTCTGTTGGTATAAAATCACTTTTAACTACAGATGAAAATTCTCATAAGCTAACAGAACAAAGGGTCTGAAACCTTCAGGACTCAAAGAGCCATTTAACCATCTCTGCTACTCATTATTAGAGCTACTTGATCCCTGAAGTTAAGAGTTTTAATTCTGATGAACGGTTTTGTTTGTATTCATTTTTAGGCTTCAGACAAAAAAACAACAAAACTATAAACACTAAATACCTTTTCTAGATCATAACTTTGGAAAGTCACATGTGGCTGACCAGAGGGAGAAGGGGTTAAATCACACTTCACTCTTTGACTGATAAAACTGGTGTCATTTGGACAAAATGTATCATTTAAATGTTCACTCACTGTAAAAAAGGAAACAACAATCAGTCTATGTTTTCAGACAGAAATTCATCACCTTCATCTTCATCATCGTTTTGGTTCTTGGCCTCTCTGGAGTAAAAGGCTCTCCTCAGCGTTTTCCTCTCCAGGGTTGTTTGACTGTCCTGCTGGATGTCCTGCAAACACAACAGTTAAAGATTTCAGACAGAATTCAGGCTGCCTGTTTCTGTTCCAGTAATGGAGTCAGGAGGTTTATGTGAGGCTGTGATGTTACCTTCTCCAGCTCCTGGTCCTGTCGGTTCATCAGAGTTTTCCAGTGATCATAAAGTTCTGTGTCGTGAGTCTGAATGTCCTTCAGGGTTCCCTCTCTGAGGACAGAACCGTCCTTCATCGCTATGATCTGGACAAAGACAGGTTCAGTCAGATAAATCAGGTGTTCAGATTAAATGTAAAATGATTTGTAAATGAGTTGATCTAATACCTAGGTACTTAATGGGAGGCTCCTATTTCTGACCCTTGAGCTCACCAAGCTGTCATTATGTCATAAAATTCACCATGAATCGGTGCCACACCCCCCGCGCAGCTCCAGGAAGAGGAGCTGCTGCCGAATACAGGTGAGCAAGCAAGCTAATTCTTTTTATTACGTAGCTAATTCTATGGTAAAGTAACTAACTATTGTAGTTAGTTTTGCTAACTAATTTGTTAATTCTGTCATAATTAGCTAAGACTTAGCTTTGCCAAGTCACTAAGCTAAAACCCTCAGTACGTATACCTGTGGTGTCTCTGCATTAGGGGCCAGTGGGGCAGGACCCCACCAGATGGCGCTTTGGAGCTCTACATTCACTTAAAAGAACCAGTGGAAAAGAAAAGTTAGTTTTAGATTAAAATTGTATAAAAATTAATTCTGTTGCCTAGAAGATTCTGTTTTAAACATTTGTGTTTATTTATCTAAGTCTTTGCCAGAATCCCAACGATGAATCCTCTTGAGATACCAAAGGCCCATCAGCGTTTGTTTAATGTAGAATGGCGTACTCTTTGATTGGAGAGTGGAATTTCTAATTCATACAACTAAACACAAATATTACTCAGAAGGTAGTAAACTTTAAAAATGTTTTTTGCCAAGCTATATTCATCTGAATGCTCGCCATCTGAGAAAGAGATGGATGACTTTTTAAAGAATATTAAACTTCCAGCTCTCTCTTCTGAAGACAGGGACATTTCAGATTCTCCAGTCACATCACAAGAACTATTGTGTGCCCTTAAATATACTAATAAAGGTCGCTCCCCGGGTATTGATAGAATACCTTCTGAATTATATTTGGTATTTTGGGAGATACTGGGTCCTCTCTGGCTGGAAGCAATTAATTATGCTGTAGATAACGATGCTTTTCTAAACACTTTTAATACCCATTTTGATAACATATTAGCGCAGTTTATACATCAAAATAATTTTCTCACACCTGTCACTATAGGTTGTACAAAACACCACATTTCATTATATGCCGACGATGCTTTAGTGTACATGTCAGATATTCAGTCCTTGCTACCTGAGCTGTTAAATGTCATGAGTATTTCTGGTCAACTGTCAGGCTTTAAAATTAATCTTGGAAAATCTGCCCTTATGATACTTAATTCAGACAGGTTCTCGACTGGAAAAAGGTGGCTTGCCAACTCCGAGTTGGGAGAGAGGTCCTACCCCAGGTGGAAGAGTTTAAGTATCTCGGGGTCTTGTTCACGAGTGAGGGAAGGAGGGAGCGGGAGATCGACGGGCGGATTGGGGCAGCGTCTGCAGTGATGCGGTCGCTGAACCGATCTGTTGTGGTGAAGAAGGAGCTGAGCCGGAAAGCAAGGCTCTCGATTTACCGGTCGACCTACCTCCCAATCCTCACCTATGGTCATGAGCTTTGGGTAGCCGAAATGAATTTTCTCCGTAAGGTGGCCGGGCTCAGCCTTAGGGATAGGGTGAGGAGCTCGGACATTCGGGAGAGACTGGGAGTAGAGCCGCTGCTCCTCCATATCGAGATGAGCCAGTTGAGGTGGATCGGGCATCTGGTTAGGATGCCTCCTGGACGCCTCCCTCGGGAGGTGTTTCGGGCATGTCCTGCTGGCAGGAGGCCCCCGGGTCGACCCAGGACACGTTAGAGAAAGTACATCTTCAACCTGCCCTACTTAGTGCTATGATTTGTGTAATCTATTATTCTTTGGTAACTATGGCTACAATGCTGGTTGGAGTGCGGGGTGGGTGGGGGTGGTTCTGGGGGAAATTTGTATGATGCAAATGTCAAGTACACTTTTTGTGTGTTTCCCCCTCTTATAAAAATGTATAAAAACAAATAAAAAATGCATAACCCAAAAAAAGAATGGTGTACTCCTAATTATTTGAGATTGACCTTTAACCTTTCCCTGAATGATGGCAGCAACTGACTAAGAGGTTGACATGAGGCTGTATGCTCCAGACCAGCATAACAGGATTTCCCACTTCTGATGACTAATCAATACGTTTGATCAACAGGACCTTTCTGCTTCACGCTGCATCCATAAAAGCATCAATGCTTGTGCGTTTTAGAACTCAGGTCTTACCCAGTCAGCATGAATGAGGTACTGCAGTTTGTGGGTGACCAGGACCACCGTCCGCTTGTCATCCTGCAGAAACTTCAGGATTCCTTCCTGCATCAGGTGATCACTGAGGTGGATGTCCAGAGCTGAGAAGGGGTCGTCCTGTTTGATGTGACGAATCAAAGGTTCACAGTGGTGCATTCAAGTTACAGTCCAGGGAAAAAACATTTTTCATGAATTAAAAAATAAGAAGACAGAACTTTGTTATCCTGTCCAACATTACGTAAACAATACTGGAGCCATTTTGTTTTCATTAACTGCAACAAATACAAATTTGCTCCACATATTTTACTGTGACATATAATTTCATCACTGTTTGACTATATTTATTCATTTTTTTAAAATAATGTTATGTAATTTATGTAGATATGAGTTTCTTACTGTGGAGGAGACATCCACCACCATGTCCAACTGCCCCGTCTCCCCTGTGGAGACCTTCAAGTTCCTGGGTACCATTATGTCCCAGGACTTGAAATGTGCAAGCAACATCGTCACCATTGTCAAAAAGACTCCAAAGGAGCCGCTGATCCTATTTGACCCAGCAGGGATGGAGTTTGTCCTCCTGAGCATCTCCATGTTTAGTTCAGCCACCAACCAGGACCAGAACAGACTGCAGTGGACCATGAAGACAGCAGAAACAATCCTAGACCCTCCATCCAGGACCTGGTTATGTCAAGAACTAGAAATCAGGCAGGAAAGGCCTCAGCTGACCCCTCACCTCCTGGACTCCTCCCCTCTATCAGACGATACAGACGTTTGCAGACCAGAACCAGCTGCTTCCCTCATGATATCACTGCTCTAAACAGCTGACCTGGGCAGGTGTTACATCTGGCTGCTGTTTGCTTTGTTTAAATGGTTGTCCTGTACTTTAATCCAGCCCAAGGACTCCCAAAGCACCGCACAATCCAGTCATTCACACACTGTGGGACAGTTCCATCATCCAGTCCACCAAGCAGCTCAGAACACGAGAGAAGACCAACAGGAGAAAATTTAGAGACTTTTAGGGGTTTCACCTCATAGCAAAGGTTCAGGGTTTCCAGCAACATCAGATTTACCACTAATAATGGTTACAAATAATCAGCTAATCACACATTCTCTTAGTTTTTGTGCTCCGTTTCTAAGAGAAGGGAGATGATTATTCAGACGTACAGTATTGAGGAGCTCCAACACTAAGAACAATAACAGGGAGAACTTTTTAAATTAGCTTTGCTCCCAAACTGTAAAGAACACCAGTTGTTGCTGCTTCATGTGAATTATTGAGATTTAAAAATATTTTTCTTACAAAGGTAATCATTTTCTCTGCTCTAAGTGAATCCCTGTGGTTTGTTTACATCTGGATTTATATTTTTACAGGGTGTGAGATCTTTGGATTTCATTCCTGGCACCCAGTTCTGTTTGGATCTTAGAGAATCATCAACACCGCGACCGTCTGACTATCATGAGGGCGGATGATGGAGGACTGGTGAGATGAGACTGCATGACGTTTATGTTCCAGTTTTTAAGATCAGATAGGAACCTTCACAGTTAAACAATGTTAAAGAAAACATTGCATGAATCACTGCAGACGTTACAGAGTCAGGAGGGTATAAAAGAACGCCGGTGACGGCTGTTAGTGTGGAGCAGGCTGGATAAACAATCAGAGCCCTTTCAACAGGAAATTCAACTATTCAATTAAGATAAACTGGTGACAGCATGGCTGAGAAACAGCAATCAGAATTTTACTGTCCAAACTCCAAAGAGAAGCCGTACGGGTTTCAGACACTAAGTGATAATAAAGGATATTTATTCAGTTCAACAACAGAAAACGTGTAAACACTCCAGTTAGCTGGAGTTTGATTAAACCCATTTCTGGACTTTTGATTAAACTCTGAGCAGTTGATGAGAACTCAAAGGTCCTGTTGTGTCAAATAATCCGTAAGAAAGCAGCTTTCTGTATAAATATCAGCATGTGGAAATCAGAGGATGGGTCTCTAGACCTCAGAGACAGGATTGTCTCCAGGCACTAATCTGTGAAGGTTACAGAAACATTTCTGCTGCGTTGACGGTCCCAGTGAGCTCAGTGGCCTCCATCATCTGGAAGTGGAGGAAGTTCTAAACCACCAGGACTCTTCATAGAGGTGCTGGTCATCTAAACTGAGTGATCAGGGAGAAGGGACTTAGTCAGGGAGGTGACCAAGAGCCTGATGGTCAGAGCTCCGGTTCCTCTGTGGAGAGAAGAACCTTCCAAAAGGACAACCATCTCTACAGAGGGTTGCAGGATCGAATCCCCGCTCCGGCTGGGTTACTTTGTCATTGTGTCCTTGGGCAAGACACTTTACCCTCATTGCCTGCTGGTGGTGGTGGTCAGAGGGCTGGTGGCTCCTCTGTGTGGTCGCTTCGCCTCTGTAGCTCCATCAGCATGTGAGTGACTGACTGATGTAAAGTGCTTTGTAGTCCACTGACTTTGAAAAGCGCTATACAAATGTGAGACATTTACATTTAGAGCAATCCACCAATCAGGCCTGTATGGTAGAGAGTCCAGACTGAAGACACTCCTTAGTAAAAGGCACATGGCAGTCCACCTGGAGTTTACCAAAAGACACCTGGAGGACTCTTAGACCATGAGGAACTAAACTCTCTGGTCTGATGAGACAAAGACTGAACTCTTTGGTGTGAATGTCAGGAGGAAACCATCACCAGGACAACAGCATCCCTACAGTGAAGCATGGTGGTGGCAGCATCATGCTGTGGGATGTTTTTCAGCAGCAGGAACTGGGAGAGTAGTCAGGATGGAGGGAATGTACGGAGACATCCTCAGATTCTATTTTTAATACATCTGCATAAATCTAAAAACAAACTTTTTTCACGTCGTCACTATGGGGTGTTGTGTTCAGAATGTAGAGGATTAAAATGAATTGAATCCATTTGGAATTGAGCCGTAATCATAACAACACGTGGAAGCTGATGTGCTGTGCATTCTGTCTGGATGACCTGTAAATACTACGATGCTTTTTACTGGTCCAGTAAATAGATGTGACATCATTTTAACTCATTTAACCTTTTTGAAACTGTGCCAGCACCTTCTTAATAGTTTTATTTATTTTGGTTGGTTTAGTGACTCAGTAATGATGAACTAGGCTAACATCGAAACCCTCAAAGTAACTGGTGTATTCTTCTGGGCGCTCACCAGGAAGACGATGTTGGTGTTCTGGTACAGAGCCCTGGCCACACAGATTCTCTGTCTCTGACCTCCGCTCAGGTTGATGCCCTGAATCAAAAACAGACAGCAGCAAACCAGAACCAGAACGTAAGAATAAAGTCAGAGAATTAAAAGGTTACACAGAGTTATGGTGACAAACGTTCATACCCGCTCCCCGATCTCAGTCTGATCTCCAAAAGGCAGCAGGTCGACGTCTGGCTGGAGAGAGCAGGCATCAATCACTGCTTTGTACCTAAAGAACCCAACATGAACCGCGTCATCTCAAACACATTAGGACCAGAAACTAGAAAAAAACCTTCATGAACCTCTTCTCTGCACATAAAGATGTTAAAAAATGTTTGATTTTTCTTTGTGTGGACACTACTATGAGTGACTAAAATAACACTGACAAGATCTACAACCATGACAAGATATGGAAACAATTATTGAACTGAACAGGACTGCATGTTCTGGTGAAAAAGTGCGAAGTGCATCTGTGAGTGAAATTCAAAATGAGCTTCATCATGAGTCTCAGCGTCTCACTGGAAAAGACAAATGTTCTCTTGTTTATTGCTGATCTTCTGATTTTCACATCAACAACTAGAGGGGTTTTAGAAATGCCCAGTCTCTCATGGTAAATTGGTTCTAGGTGAAGAGCGAGACGAGGAGCAGTTCAGAAGAACTTTCATGAAGAAAACCTCAGAGTAGCAGAGTGCTCATCCTAGAGGGTTACTGGGGTCCCTCCCTGGAGCCAGGTCTGGGGTTGGGGCATGGAGGGCCAAGCAGGGTGCAGCAGTGACAGTTTCTGAGGCAAAATCTCAGGCGTGGGAGGAGTTTAGTGAGACCATGGAGGAAAAACCATCAATTGGCTCTAAAAAAGTTCTGGTAAACCATCCGGCGCCTCAGGGAGGAAGGCAGCAACTCACTCACACCATTTACAGTGGAGACGGGGAGCTGCTGACATCAGCTGTGGTTATAGTCAGGAGGTGGAAGGAATACTTTGAGGAGGTCCTCAGTCCCACTGACGTGTATTCCTTTGAGGAAACAGAGCTGAGAGACCTGGAGAATGTCCAGTCTCTGAGGCAGAAGTCTCTGATGTAGTCAAACAACTACACAGTAGCAGAGCCCCGGGGGTGGATGAGATCCATCCTGGGTATCTCAAGGTTATGGATGTTGTAGGACTGTCTTGGTTGACACGTCTCTGCAGTACTGTGTGGTCATGTGGGCGGAGCCTGTGGAGTGGCAGACCAGGGTGGTATACCTGTGGTATTTACACTGACAGACAGGTAAGACCCTAAGACAACCACGCTTCAATAAAGGCCATGTGGATGGTTTGGTTTAGACTTTTTATTATTTGCTTTGTATTGGAAATGTTGGGTGTTTAGAACTTAGAAGGACAGGATCTGCTGCATAAAACAGAAGAACAGGACAACAGAGCAAATCCACTAAGATTCTGAAGCTGAGAGCAGACTTTATTCAGATCAAGTCCCAAAATATTCAGATGTTTTCCCGACTTTAAACCAGGATGTAGCTGGAGTGACGTCCAGACTAATCCAGACTATTTTATTCAGGCTGATCAACCATCAACGTTAAAATTGAATGTAAACAATCCATGTTGTTGTGTGTTTACCTTTGTTTGTTGAAAGGGCTGCCGAAAGTGATGTTCTCCTCCACTGTGGCGTTGAGCAGCCAGGACTTCTGCGCAGCGTAGGCCACAGAGTTTCTGTTCTTGCTGAGTGCATCATGGGAAAAGGAGGCAAACAGAAATCAGTTAAGAACTACAAAATCCGCCTTCATGAAGCCTCAGAGAGCAGGAACACTGATCAGCCATCACTGTTAAGATTCACAACAAAAACCAATTCATTATCATCAGATAGTTCAGACTTCTAGTTGTTAATCTGTCAGATTCTAACTGATTTCACAGAACTGACTCCAGCTCTGAGTCACAGTATAAATACTCTGGGCAGAATTTATCATCTACAAGAAAACTACATATTAGAGTCTGATTGAAAGGAAACAATTTGATTAACAATTGATTTCAAACAAATAAAACATTTTTATTAATAGTTGTCACATTTATTCTATAAACTCAGAAGAATATCGACTTTAAAAATCAGTTACTTTGAAGGATGAATGTCTACATATTTTGGTTTCTTCTGTATAACCATAACCAAGATTGTTCAAAATGTTTTTGATTAGTAAAAAAGACTCAATGATTCTCCCCCCTTTTATGCATTTTATTAGTGTTATTACTTCCTGCCAATCATTGTTTTAGATCATCTTATTTTAAGTAAATAATCTGATTATAATTTTCTTTATAATGAAGTATAATTTTGTGAAAACTGTGCGGCTAATATCAGATCAGCATTCCTGCTCTAATCAGCTTCATGAACACGGCTCCCAAACATAAATACTGAAGGAGGAGGAGGAGGAGGAAGGTAATGTTTGGAAAACTGTACAACTCCACCGCAACACGAACAATCTTTTGTCAGATATTAGGGACAAATATGGAGAATGGGTCAGGTTAATGATGAACAACAGCACCAGATACAGCAACACAAACAGAGATAATCTATAAAAACATCAAGGAGGAAAACAACCGCTGCAGCTCTGCTGGGAGTCTGGACGGAGAGCAACACAGCAGACAACTAGAACCACATAGGTTAGATTTATCAACTTCAAATGAACAGAAACCAATTCAAAGGGATGCATTTAATGTCAACTTCTTATAGGACAGGAGATAGTATTATGATGTCTAAATTATTTTAATCAGACTATTCGGGCTGATGTTAGCATTCAGAGGGCTACATTTCTGAGCTTTAGGTTGCAAAAATCATCTGGAACTCCCAAACCAGGAATCCTGATCAGCCCTGAACTCAACATCCATTCTATGTCTCAGTTAACCGGTCACTCTCTCTGCTTTCCAACCACGCTATACCTGACATATGAAAAACATACAGAACCCAAAATTAGGAGATAAAGTGAGCCAAACACCCCCTAGTGGCTGGTTCCAGTACAAGTACTAAGCTCCGTCCCCTCTATGTAAACAATAAAGACACACCTCAGGTGTTGACTCTTGGGTCATGTAGTTTTTATGCTATTATCATCTTCCTAATTAGATAATTCAAAGCACTGTTGTCATGTGATTTGAAGAAGGCGGGACTTTAAGTCTCACGTCCCGAGTGCTCTGACAAGTTCCAGAAACTACAGATGGCAGCTTGTACTGGACGTGACTGGGTCTGCTCTGAGCTCTGACTTCCAAAGAATTAGGAACATGACTGAGTCCAAGCAGACGTGTAATCTGACACCTGGCATTACAGCCTTAGCCAATCAGATCATTCCTCCTTCTCACTCCTAGATCTAGAGTGAGAGGGTCAGAGAGAGTCAGAGGAAAAGTCACAGACAATGTCGTCTTAGTACCACAACTTTTTGAATACATGTAAAAACTAAATGTAAAGTTGTAGTTTTTCTTGTGTACTTCAGGTAGGTTGAATCTCATTTCTGCATTATTTATGGTTCTCTCAAAAATCCCCCTAGAAGGAAGAGAACCCCTTCAGCTCCTCCTATCTTTCCTATTATTTTTGGGTCAAAATTCTGAGATGTTCATTAAACTTACCCTGTGATTTTACACAAATGGTAAAAGATATCAAAGATAGATTAATCATAGATTAAAGTCTCGTGACTTGTTTACATTTAAATGACGTCTCTAGGTTGAAGTATTCAGAATTAGTTAAAGTTTTAAAAGTACTTTTTTTGAAGGATTTGAAGGACTTTTTGTTGATTTCAATGACAGAAAAAGGTTACTAGAATTTTCTTAAATCTAATAGATCTTAATAATATCGGACTGTTATGCAGACATGAATTCATGAGATAAAATCAAATTGTTGAGGCAAAACATTTAATACCAGTTTTATTCAAATAAAAATAAATGCGTTGCAACCATTGCTTTTTTAGGTTGGTATTTTCTACACCATCCCAACTTTTTCTGATCTGGAGTTTAACATCAATTGTTATTTTAGTAAAATAGAATGAGATCTAGAAGCTTTAGTCAGCAGGACATCATTCAGCAGAGCAACGACTCTCAGCATCCTGTTAGGATCAGAAAACTAACAACATTCTCAATGGACAAAACAGCAATAAGGAAATAAAACACTCAAAAGGCAGACGTCACTCCTGAACAACCACAAAATCAGCATTATGATGCTGGAGCAAAAACATTAGAGCAAGTCACACAGATTTCTGCTGAAAACAGTTCTGTTTTTGATCCTGACAGGATGCATGAAGATGCTGTGTGGAGACTTTGAGTTTCAGCATATTTGTGTTCAGGAGCAACGCCGTCTGCAGAAACTTGTTTCTAACTAAAGTCAAACCAGTTCTCTCCTCTTAGTGAAGCACAGTCACCACACATGCGGTTAAAACAGATGGAAGGAGAAGCAAATGAGGGGTCAAAGGGTCACTTGACACCCGAAGGAGAAGCTGTACCTCCCGACGTCTTCGTCTGACTCCTCTGTCCCTGACCAGCTGCCAAAGTCAGCATGTTAGTTAGAATCACCACCAAAGATTTAACAAACAAGACAAAACAAGAAGCACAAAGAAAAGCCTGGACTTTTCTTCTTGTCTGAGGAGACATGAAGCAGAGAAACGATGGAGAATAGTTTCATGTCAAACTGCAGACGGTGATGACACGACGTCAGCCTGTTGATCAAATCAGCCTTCACACCCAGGAACGAAGAGCGCCATGTAAGTGATGCAGTCACCGCCTGTCTGATAATCAGCCCTCATGTCTCGTTCCACCATCATGTCTCACATTTTAAGTGCCTCTGGGACTTGAAGGAGTCTGAAACAATCCACAGCTACAGAACGCTGTGATCAGAACTCCACATTCAGACAGAGAAGTACAAGAACTCTAAATGGGGTCACCTCAGGTTAGAGGAGCAGGAACTACAGTCTTCAGATTATCCAGGTTTATCGACATGTAGAGAAGTTAGCTCCTTCAATATTTCCTCTGTTTTGTTTTTTGTTTTTGTCACTTAAATGTTTCAGATCAGCAAACAAATATTATCAAATCAAATCAAACTTTATTTGTATAGCACCTTTCATGCCACAGCGAGCAACACAAAGTGCTTGACAGATTAAAATGACCCATACAACTCACATTCCCTCCCTTTCCCACACATAGAACAATTATGACACTCTCCCCTCCCAGTCCACAACCCATTCCCAGGCACACATACACCCACACATACACATAAAAACCACATTAAACACTATGTTGAGCTCAGATGGCTCCAGTAATGAGAAACACGCCATCTAGTGGGCCCTCTGCCTCGTCAGCTGTAGAACCAGGTCAGCAGCCGGGTATGGAGGGTGGCAACCCCCGCCACTGCCCGGGCCCTACCAGGGAGCGCCCGAGCCGCCACCGCCGACCACCGGTCCCAAGGCAGAGGGCTCCACAGAGGAAACACTGGAGGATTAAAATGCGTAGCATATAAAATAACGAGAACTTATATGAATAGTAAAATGACCAATAAAATCCGAATAAAAAATTAAATAAATAATAATCAGTTAAAAGCTAATCTAAAAAGGTGGGTCTTGAGTCTATTCTTAAAAACCTGAACGTTCTCTGCGGTCCTGAGGTCCTCTGGCAGTCCGTTCCAGAGGCGAGGGCCGTAATAACCAGAAGAAGCTTCTTTATCAGACCCTAATAAGCTGAGTAAAGTCAAAACGCAGTTTTCAAATAAAGATTTCAATAATTAAACGATAAAAGCTATCAAAGGCAACCTGGTCCTGTGTGAGAAAGTAAGTCCATAGGTCACCTGAAGGTGTGTGTCCCGTTCCACCTGAAGGTGTGTGTCCCGTTCCACCTGAAGGTGTGTGTCCTGTTCCATCTGAAGGTGTGTGTCCTGTTCCACCTGAAGGTGTGTGTCCCGTTCCATCTGAAGGTGTGTGTCCCGTTCCACCTGAAGGTGTGTGTCCTGTTCCATCTGAAGGTGTGTGTCCCGTTCCACCTGAAGGTGTGTGTCCTGTTCCACTTGAAGGTGTGTGTCCCGTTCCACTTGAAGGTGTGTGTCCCGTTCCACCTGAAGGTGTGTGTCCCGTTCCATCTGAAGGTGTGTGTCCCGTTCCATCTGAAGGTGTGTGTCCCGTTCCATCTGAAGGTGTGTGTCCCGTTCCATCTGAAGGTGTGTGTCTTGTTCCATCTGAAGGTGTGTGTCTTGTTCCATCTAAAGGTGTGTGTCTTGTTCCATCTAAAGGTGTGTGTCTTGTTCCATCTAAAGGTGTGTGTCTTGTTCCATCTAAAGGTGTGTGTCCTGTTCCATCTAAAGGTGTGTGTCTTGTTCCATCTAAAGGTGTGTGTCCTGTTCCATCTGAAGGTGTGTGTCCCGTTCCACCTGAAGGTGTGTGTCCCGTTCCTCCTGAAGGTGTGTGTCCTGTTCCATCTGAAGGTGTGTGTCCTGTTCCATCTGAAGGTGTGTGTCCTGTTCCATCTAAAGGTGTGTGTCTTGTTCCATCTAAAGGTGTGTGTCTTGTTCCATCTAAAGGTGTGTGTCCCGTTCCATCTAAAGGTGTGTGTCTTGTTCCATCTAAAGGTGTGTGTCCCGTTCCATCTAAAGGTGTGTGTCTTGTTCCATCTAAAGGTGTGTGTCTTGTTCCATCTAAAGGTGTGTGTCCCGTTCCTCCTGGAGTCAAAATAACTCTGTATGTTATCAAAACATCATCATAGTGTGATGGTCTGGTCTTCAGGACCTGGACCACTGGCTGGAACTGATGGAACCATGAATTCTGCTGACTACCAGGAAATCCTGAAGGAGAACGTCTGACCTTTGACCCTAAACAGGCCGTTTATGTTGGAAAACCCTCCAATGTGTCTGAACTGAAACATTTCTGCTAAGAATATTTGGCCAATAAGAGGCTTGTTACTCGTTATTACAGGTAAGTGATTCATCTCCATACAACTAGTTAGTAAGCTGGGGGTCACTTACTTTTTCACACATTCAGTTTTTACTCAGGTTCTTTGTCTGATAATGACATTTGTTTGCTGATTTAAAGATGCGACAAAAACAGAAGAACTGAAGACATTGGTAAAGGGAAGTGTTTTCTCACAGCTCCAAACGTAGAAATAAAAACGTGTTCCTGCTGCTCCTGTAGAGGAAAGAACAGCTGATCAGGCTGTTAAATGTTGGAGGTGTGATGTCAGGATGAACTTAGCAGCACTGCTTTGCTAACATTTCACAAACAGGAACTCTACAATGTCTGATGATGACATCACTTATTGCTCACACTGGCCAGAAGGTCAATGGGTCAAAGGTTAAACTGGGTGCATTAAGGTGGCTGAAAGAGACCAACACAACTAAAAACACACTAACTACAGCTACCACAGACAGCTCCAAACACAACACAACATTACACATGTGAGCATAAGAACCTGTAATACTGTAGTTTCTGTTCAGAGAAATACTTCTCTGCAGTATTGTGTTGTTTTATAAAGGTCACGGTGTGTTCCTAATCTGTGTGTTTGAAGGATTTTAGTTTAGTTTTTTTCTTCATCAAAAGCTTTAAAATACCATCAGTCAGAAGGTGCAGTTCGGAGAACGCAGAGCTGAAGATATAGGAGCTACTTCCTGATGGTTCTGTGTTCAGAACAGTTTGACTGCAGGGAGTTAAACTAGATGAATGGTTGAAAAGTAAAACAGCAGAGAGAGGGAGTACCTGATGCTCCCTTCGTGGGCCATCTCACAATCAGGAAGTCTGATATGAAGGAAGGCAGGAGGGGAAAAGTGAAAACACACAAACAGACACACAAACACACAGACACACAATCACACACAAACACATAGACAAACACACAGACACACACACACACACACACGCAGACATTCAAACACACAGACAAACATTAGTGTGAAACCCTGGAAGCTGCAGAGGTTTGTTTTTAAACAGGATCCAGAAATTTATGAAAATAAAATCCACATGACACAAAAATAACAAAGTAATAAACAGACTACTTCCCTAAAATAACACCTAATTGCCTCTCCTCCAAATGGGCTCCTTGCAACCAATCAGAAACAGCTACACTGTGACAAAAGCTTAGAAGCAAATCACCACTAAAGGCAGAGACATGTCCATTGAGGTGCTAGGGGAGGGTTCATTTACTTTCTGTAGATGTTAAATAAAAGACTCACTTGCTCCAGTAGACTCGTCCATCGATGGCTTGCATCTCACCGAGCATGGCCAGCAGCAGAGAGGATTTCCCACATCCCACCTGACCCACAATCATCGTCAGCTGACCTGAAAAAAAAAACACATGAAGGCATCATCTATCTTCAGGTTTATGCTTGAATCCACCTACAGGTAATCTAACAGGCAGGTCTCTGGTCTGTAGGAGGAAACCAGAGGACCTGAAGGAAACCCAGGCATACATAGGGAGAACACGCCAACTCCATGTAGACAGGAGAACACGCCAACTCCATGTAGACAGGAGAATACGCCAACTCCATGTAGACAGGAGAACACGCCAACTCCATGTAGACAGGAGAACACGCCAACTCCATGTAGACAGGAGAACACGCCAACTCCATGTAGACAGGAGAACACGCCAACTCCATGTAGACAGGAGAACAAGCTAACTCCATGTAGAGAGGAGAATACGCTAACTCCATGTAGAGAGGAGAACAAGCTAACTCCATGTAGAGAGGAGAACAAGCTAACTCCATGTAGAGAGGAGAACAAGCTAACTCCATGTAGAGAGGAGAACAAGCTAACTCCATGTAGAGAGGAGAACAAGCTAACTCCATGTAGACAGGAGAACAAGCTAACTCCATGTAGAGAGGAGAACAAGCTAACTCCATGTAGATAACCTTCATTCTGTATATGTCCATATAACCAAATACTGCTGAGGGGTTTAAACTAATTTTAATTCTGTGAACATTAAAAGCACCATATTGTTTCTCAATAGGAGTCTTTTAAAATCATAAACAATCTCTAAATCAAACGTTATAAAATGTTACCACAGAAACCCAACTAATGCACAGGTTACTAGAAGGAAGCTAAAAGTGGAGTCTGGGTCAGACGCTTCAAACAAAATCTTTAAAATTATCCAGTGACTTCATTCATTCCTTTGAACTAAATAAAAACATCTTCAGTCTAAAATCAGTCGTCACTCCCAGAAGAAACCATTAAACAACCTGCGCTGGACAAACACTAAGAGAAGAAGTTTCTGTTCCTCTGAGTAGATCCAGACAGCACTTCCTGTTGGTTTAGTAGTAGCACCACTCAGGTTTCAGGACAGTCACAACAAGATCTGAGAGCAACGTGTTGGCCTCTCCAACGCCACCTGCTCTCCTGACATCTAGTATTTCAGAGATGAGCGTTTAGCGTGACTGTAGTTCCTGGTGAAACAGCAGGCCTGAGGCTTCACTCACATCTAGATGGTGTTCTCACATGAGTCTCACCTTCTAGCCTGTGACCTAGACTCTGTAGCACTTCCTTTAATAACAGAAACTGAAATGTCAAAGAGCTAAACTCAAACTCCAGAGGTATATACTGTATATATATATATAACATATGCAGCCTGGATGAAGGCACCAGGACCGTCTGTACTCTAAACAGACACCAGGACATGAGACTGTTTCCATTCAACAGATAGAAAAACAGTCAGAATCACAGAGTGGGAGCCTTGCTCCAAGTTCTGTTTAACATCTGTTGTCCATAATCTGTATCTCATCACACGTCTTTTATTAACCCTTCATAGGTCAGGTGACCATAATTAAAGCTGCACTCAGCAGGTTGGTAAACAATGTAGCTTTTAACGTTTTTTTTTTTTAATGCCTCTTAACAACGTTCTAACATAGTACAGCTATAAATATATTGTGGAGATTTTAAAAACTCTGAAAGAAATCAATAAAGTGGTTGTCCCGCAGTTCTCTAAAAACTTCAGCCAATCCTATTGTTCAGACCGAGGATGGGTGCTACTGAATGTAACTAAGAAAGTAACTAGTAATTTAACTTGGCTATTTTAAAATCAAGTACTAGTCAGTTAAGTAATGTTACTTTTAAAGGAGTAATCAGTAATGAGTTATCAGAGTACTTTTCAAGGTAACTATGGCAACACTAATGACAGGTGTTCATTTGGTTAGAGTAACATTACTGTATATTTGTGATATTTTTCTAGTATCTTGATAAATCTAGAGTTTTAGAGAACGGATGAAGAGTTGCTATGGTAACTAACTTCACTTACAGGTCTTTGGGTTTGTATCTTAGTAATTCGACGTTATGTTTTATAACTAAACCTTTAACTCTTCTTAATCCATTCTAACGTCTGGGTTTTACCTGTGGGGATGCGAATGTTGATGTCTGACAGAGTCAGCAGGTTGTTTCCCCAGGTGAAGGATCCATTGCTCACCTAAACAAAAACAGAGAGGAATAAACTGTGAAACCATAACAGTGAATCCTGATGTCCGTATCCTGATACGTGCTGTTCCCTGGTGGTGTACTGACCCACATCACATGACCCATGTCTGTACTGACCCAGAGTTTAAGAAACCCTGTCAGCGACTTCATGGCAGGAAACACTGTTTTGATAACAGCTCTACACAAAAGCACTGTGTTCATGGTAAAACAGAACCCGGTTCTGGAGCGTTAGTTTGAGAGGAAACAGACAGAATATCAGTCCATCCGAGTCGTCCCTCTAAGAAAACTACTTCTAATGTTCATGTGAACTTTTAGTCAAATAGAACTAAATCTGTCATGAGATTTTACATTTAGGAGAGTTCAACCAGAATCTGGACAGTCACTTTACTTTAGAACTAAAAAGCAGGTGGAGGATTTTAGGTACTTAGGTTCAACAGTTTAGAGTGATGGAGGGAGTAGAAAAGAGGTGAAGAAACATGTTCAAGCAGGTTGGAATGGATGGAGAAAAGAGAAAGAGGTGTGTGATAAAAGAATTTCCTCTAGAATGAAAGGAAGGTGTAGAAGACAATGGTGAGACCAGTGATGCTGTACGGTCTAGAGCAGGGGTCGTCAATAGGAGCCTCATATTTCTGGCCCTGGAGCACCACTAGTCATAAAATCAATGGAAGTCAGAATGGAGGGAAAATGTCTTTATTTTAATTCAACATTTTAACCAATCTTTTTTAGTTTGCCTGGCAGCCATAAAACAGAACTAAACTTTAGATTTCTCTGTAAATGATTAACTCACCAGTTAAAGGTGGTTGTCTGGAGCATTTCAGAGAGAGAGAACCTTTTGAACCCAATGTACCACAGCTATAAAACCCTATAAAATGCTCCTGACTGCAGCTTTAACTCTGTCTTAAACTCAATATACTGATTGATTTTTAACTTGATCTAAAAACAACTCAAAATCAGTTTTTACACTGTATAAATATATTTAATCTGTTATAATGGTTCTGTTAAACTTTTTAGGGGATTAGACAAAGATTTAGTCTAAAAACAAAAAGGTTTTAAAGCCCGTCAGCAAAGATATATCAAAATAAAAGCCAGTAAACTCCTCTGCACGGTCCTTCCTGCTCAGACTGTTTACATTTCTCCATCTGCTGCTTTTATTTGGTTATTTGATGTTTATTTTATCTGACCATCCCCTGAAGCTTTTCCTTCATAGCTCCCCTCCCACCATGTCACTGAACTCCCCCAATAAAAACTGAAAGGATGAAGCTTTTATCCTTTACAGGTTTAAATAATCCAGGATCAGAAACACAGAGTCAGCTGATCAGAACCTGTCAGACGTCTCAAAGAAAGAAAACTTCAGCTTCTTTTCTTCACTGAAAAACTTAAAATACCTCAACAGGTGAGCCTCCAGTCACAGTAACTCGATGTGTTAGTTAACCGATCAGAAGTCTCCAAAGCAATGACATCATCATTTGGGCTTTCCTCACTGGTTAGAGACAGTACAGAGACCTGGTGGTGGTCAGAGGGACCTGGTGGTGGTCAGAGGGACCTGGTGGTGGTCAGAGGGACCTGGTGGTGGTCAGAGGGACCAGGTGGTGGTCAGAGGGACCTGGTGGTGGTCAGAGGGACCAGGTGGTGGTCAGAGGGACCTGGTGGTGGTTAGGGGGACCTGGTGGTGGTCAGAGGCTCCAGGTGGTGGTCAGGGGGACCAGGTGGTGGTCAGAGGGACCTGGTGGTAGTCAGAGGGACCAGGTGGTGGTCAGAGGGACCAGGTGGTGGTCAGAGGGACCTGGTTGAAGTCAGAGGGACCTGGTTGAAGTCAGAGGGACCTGGTTGTAGTCAGAGGGACCTGGTGGTGATCAGAGGGACCTGGTGGTAGTCAGGGGGACCTGGTGGTGGTCAGAGGGACCTGGTGGTGGTCAGAGTGACCAGGTGGTGGTCAGAGGGACCAGGTGGTGGTCAGAGGGACCAGGGGGGGGTCAGAGGGACCTGGTGGTGGTCAGAGGGACCAGGTGGTGGTCAGAGGGACCTGGTGGTGGTCAGAGGGACCAGGTGGTGGTCAGAGGGACCTGGTGGTGGTCAGAGGGACCTGGTTGTAGTCAGAGGGACCTGGTTGTAGTCAGAGGGACCAGGTGGTGATCAGAGGGACCAGGTGGTGGTCAGAGGGACCTGGTTGAAGTCAGAGGGACCTGGTTGAAGTCAGAGGGACCTGGTTGAAGTCAGAGGGACCTGGTTGTAGTCAGAGGGACCTGGTTGTAGTCAGAGGGACCTGGTGGTGGTCACAAGGACCAGGTGGTGGTCAGAGGGACCTGGTTGTAGTCAGAGGGACCAGGTGGTGATCAGAGGGACCAGGTGGTGGTCAGAGGGACCTGGTGGTGGTCAGAGGGACCTGGTGGTGGTCAGAGGGACCTGGTTGAAGTCAGAGGGACCTGGTTGAAGTCAGAGGGACCTGGTTGTAGTCAGAGGGACCTGGTGGTGATCAGAGGGACCTGGTTGTAGTCAGAGGGACCTGGTGGTGGTCAGAGGGACCTGGTGGTCTTGTTGCATGGTATCTCCACCACTGTCAGTTTTCCCCAGGACAGCTGAGGCTACAATGTAGCTGATCACCACCAGTGTGTGAATGTGTGAGTGAGTGATGTGTTGTGAAGAGCTTTCTCCTCATACTCTACCTCTACATTACATCATCTTTTCTTTCAGCATTTCCCTTCAGGGTCGCCACAGAGAGTCACCTGTTTCCTTCCCACCCATCCTCTACATCAGGGGTGTCCAGTCCTGCTCTACGTCCTCTAATCTCCCTCCAATTGACTTTTTATGAAACTCATTACATCACCTGCTTAAAACCAAAGGTAGCTCAGCAGCATCTAAGAACAATCAGGACTCTGGAGCCATTAACCCATCAAATGTTCATGTTTTCAGTTTATCTTTGAGAACGTTTTAACTCGGGCTCCATGTTGTGTTTCTCATTGATTTTTATTTTCTTTTTGGTTGTTAAAGCTTTAAATATTTAATCCTACTCATTTATCTGGATAGTTTTTATCTAATGAACCCTCTGGATCCCTCAGGTGAAGTTTTCTGAGTTTAGCTGAGTCAGAACCGTCCTCTGGCCTGAGGCTTCCTGAAGGCAGCTGTAAGTGTTGTTGTTGTTTATAAGCTGTTATGTCTGGTTTGTAGTTGAAATAACATGTTTAGAAGACAAATGTAGCTTTAATTGGAACTTCCTTCTATTAGAATTTTCATTTAGTTATTTTTAGTTTAATTTAGTTAAACCACCCTAAATTTAGTTATTTAGGAGAACATGCTAACTCCACGTAGAAAGGCCGCAACTGGGATTCGAACTTACGCCCCTTCTTTATTTTTCTGATTTTAGAACTCCTGGTTTCATTATTTAACTTTTATTTTTAATACCTCTGGTGTTTCTCATTAATGAAACAGCAGTTCTTTAATATTAAAGTGATTATCAATAAGTCTATTTTATTATTTATTGTTGTTTTAAATGTAAATGTGGGTGTTTTCTCCAGTCTGCTGTTGTTTGTTTGTATTCTGTATGAAATAGATTTATAACCAAAGCCTGGCTGTTTGAGGTAATATTTTATTTGAAATGACAGAAGTCTACCACCTTGGGTGAGCAGATTAACAACAGGTTCACCTAAAGCTAAATGATTTGATCAGTTTGGTGCAAAAGAGCCCACACATCAGATCATCAAACACCAACATCACAGCTGGAGCACCGAAGCAGCTGATGCTCCTGACAGGGAGCTGCAGCCCCCACACTGACGGGTCACTGTGTTCTGTTTAGTGTGGGAACACTACGGCATATTCAACTTTATTAAGTGGACAGCCGTCAGGACGGCAGCGTCCCTCCACAGGGAGGAGACAGGAAGCGGAGCCTCTACAGAGGCCTGAGAAACGTTCACAAGCTCCTTCAAGGGGCAACAAATTCTCGTGTGAATTCTTCACTTCCTGAGGAGACGGGGGTCCGAGCACTAAAACTCAAAGGCACAACACGTCGCGTGTTTAGTCCTGGTGAAACTAGTCTTCAGTCTAGGATCTGGTTCTCATTAGGTTGAACCCAAACCTGGTCCTGAAACCCTTTTTCTACTTGAATCTCACATTCAAGTTCAGATTTTAAACATGGAACCAAACCCAGAAACATTGAGCTGTTATTATTCTCTCTGTCCTCTTTTTCTAACCCTTTCACAACTGATGAACTTTGACCCTGACCTTTACGGCCACATCCTCCGTCTCCGTGGGCCTCATGGACCGCCTGCTCGGCTGCTCGTAGTTGTCCATCTGGTAGCGAATCGGCTGCTTCCTGTTGATGGCTTTAGTCTGCAGAGGGACAACAAAGTGAAGGGAGATAGAGATGAATAAAAAGAGATGAAACAGTCAGAATCAGGTGCAGTGATGTCACAGTTTACTTCCTGTTTTATTTCACTCCTTCAGGTTTTCATTCTGCTGCTGATCTCTGTCTCTAGGTCTCTGTTCTTCTCTGTTACCTGTCAGCTTTGTCTTTAGTACTTTTTGTCGTTGAATTCTATGAAAGAATTTGTTTTCTAAATTCTGTTTCTGGTTTTAGGCTTTGCAATGACTTTTACAGAAGCAGGGTTTTAAAACTTTGGCCCAAATCAGATTCAAGCTCCTTCAGGGTCAGGTGTTAAATGTTGAGCTGCTTGGTGGAGCAGTGGGTAGAACTGCCGCCTCGCAACAAGGAGGTCATGGGTTTGATTCCCTGGACTGTGATCTTTCTGTGGAGAGTTAGCATGTTATCCTCATTAATTCATAAAAACCACAGCGAATCAGTGCTGCGCCTCCCGTGCAGCTCCAGGAAGTGAAGCAGTAGCTGCCTGAGACGCTCCCACGTCTGCAAGTTTGACAGGAAGTAGCTCACAGGTCTTCAGAGACACTGAAGGTGGTTATTAAACATTTTGTCAGGTTAGTTACCAATCAGGAGTTTGAAGCCGACAGCTGGATTTATAAAAACTAGATGAAGTCGATCTGAGTTCAGTTGATGATTCTGGTAACTGATCTGAGTAATACTCACCATCCCCAGGTGTTTTTTCCCTGAATCCAAGGAAACAGAGATGTCCCCGTTTCTCCAGCTGTCATCTCCGATCTCATCACTCTGGAGAAACTCTCCAAGCTTCTGAACGCTGCAGGAACAGAGTCAGGTTTCATCAGCAGTCATCTCTGAGTCACCTGTCCTTTAATTAAACCTCCACTTTGTTTCCATGGTTCGGTCCCTTTCACCAGCAGATCTACCAAAACCCACCTGATCAGGGCCTTCACAGCAAATCTGACAACAGTGGAGAGCAGGAAGAGCGGCGTGACGAGGATGTGGAACAAGGCCAGAGCTGCGAAGGCCTCAGAGGAACTGGGACCCGTTTTATCGAGGAAGTGATGGGTTACAAACGTCTGCAAGAAAGGATTTAAGTTTTAGCTTCGTCCTGTTCAGAGACTCCTGCTGCTGAACTTTTACAAAATAAGAGTCCAAATGAGAGAAGAAGATCTTACTGCGAGAACAGCAGCGATAGGAATAGCAGCATTCATGAAAACTGCAGAAAGAGAAACATCTTAATCCACGGGTGTTAGAATCTAGATAACATACAGTAGCTCTAGATTTGAAACACAAGGACACAACAACAAAGTAACGCAGCTGGAAGTGGGGTAAAAAAATAACAATAACGGGTCAAAGATAAACAATAAATACAATGTTTTAGACCAAGAAGACTCTAAAACAGCATCTATGGATGCTGAGAGGTTAAACAGTCAGAGATGTTTGATCAACTAAAACCTTCAAACACTTTCATCTGTTCTTCCTTTTGTTAATGTCTGTCTTTACCATCTCTGTCTGCACATTTCTATCTTTTTGTTTTCATATTTGATCAATTAAAAACCATCTCAGTGATGTAACTCATCTCCCCGCCTAATGAGAAGTCATTAGATTCCTTTAGCTGTCACTGATGGTTATGAATGATCATATCCTGGATAACTGTGGATCAGAGGAAGTGTGTGTGGAATGTGTAATTTGTATTGAAGTGGAGCTGATCCTGTTTAGGCGCCATAACTACCATCAGCAAACTGAACATTTTCAAGCCATTTTGAAAGCCCCATGATAAACGTCTTCACTTTAATCCTGATCATGTGTGATGAACAGCAGACCAGGTGTTTCAGGAACATCAGGATCAGACAGTAAAGCAGCTTCATCCACTGACAGACTTCCTCCATGCAGGAAAAGCTACAAACATCTTGAATTAAAGGACAACATATCCTCCTAACATTTCTTTGCGTTGCAGCTTTGGATCTTACTGGACATCGATGTGTAGAAGGCAAAGGTCCTGAGGCTGGTGAGCTCTTTGCCTCTGGTTTCCTCCACACTGTCACAGAAGATATCCTCCCAGGCGTAGAGCTTCAGCAGCTTTATACCCTTTAGGATCTCCGTTGTCTTTTTCAGCCGGTCGGTGGAGTGCTCCTGACAGAGGAGACAAACTTTGAGTTGTAACATTTGTGAAAACACAATCTGAAATGGACAAAAGCATAAATGAGCATAGATCCAGAGCTCACTAGAGTGCACTTCTGTGTGTCGGCTAGCTTAGTCGCTATGAGGTACTGAACCGGAGCCAACAGAACGATGACCGACGCTCCAATCAAAGCGCTCCAACCCAGCAGGTAGTAGAGCAGAATCACCCCCATCACAATCTGAAAGAGCAGAAAACCTCATGAGAAATCACAGGATTTAAAAACAGGAAGTCTAACGTCACATCTGGTCATCATCGTCGTTAGAACTACCACAGGGGACAGGTGATGGTTTACCTGTCAGGATGAATGTTTGTCTGAACCACTGGACAAACAGCTGATTAGCTTTAGGAGTCAACACAAGTCAAGATGGCCGCCACAACCTACTGACCTTAGAACGCACTGAAAACTCTGTGTATAACTGATCTAAAATATATATCATTATTTTTCTAAATTTGTTATAAATCCTTCACTTCTCATCAGAAGATGATCTTAGCTTAAATCCCTGATGATGATAAAAGATTTTCCTTTCATCGTCGGTTAACTTACCTGCACAGGCATAGCCCAGAGGTTGGGGCAAAGGAAGAGGAACCACATCAGCTGGTTGGTCTCTAGGGCAACCAGGTTGTTGATTTGGCCCAGAGTCATCTCCCCCATCGACATGTTGGAGGTGGACAGATGCAGGATTTTGTTGTAAATCATCGCCTAGTTAAAGAAACGAGTCCATGTTAGCAGGATGCAGTGAGTCGACTCTCATCCTCATGATGCCTGTTGGTGATCAGGATGTTTATCTGTTTGTTTTGTTATTATTTTAATATTGTTATAGAATGATTTGACAAACTGGTCATTTGTCAAAACATCCAAACATTAAATCTGCAACCAATCAGGAAGAGACACTAATTCAGGACTCAACTTTAATCTGATGATCATATGTAAACATGCTAACCTTTTATTACATCATCATCTCGTCTGAGTCTAATCCATCAATGTTAGAAATAAAACCATTTATATGATCAGTCTAAGGCTGTGGAACAGCTGACCTAAACAAGCGGTGTTCAAACATTAGATCAACCAGGGTTTTAAAAACACTTGTGGAAAAAAAAAACATTGATTTTTTTTTTATTGTTAAAAAAAATACTAAAATAATTTTATTTTGAACTCGTTTTTTATTTTGACCTGCCAAACATACCAATATTTTACTGAAAAGAATAAAAGTATTTTCTCTAGTAGAAAAGGATCAGTAGATCTAGGTTTGCTTTAATAATAAGAATCCATTTAGACCAGGACCTGGGTCTTTCCTCAGTCCTGCTGCTGGGTTCAGCCAGGTTTGATGACCGAAGCTCATAAATCAGCTTTTCAGTAAAAGCCAGTGAAGGTTTATGGTTCTATTTACCTTAAAATTAAAATAAATACAAAAAACCTGCTTAATGACAGACCGACACTACAGGGTTTGTTCAGGAGAGAGGTCTTTGTGTTTGAGGACCACGATCCTGACGTCACAGCTGGATGTCACAACTAGCAGAAAGCAGAGAGGAGGAGGGACGGATGACGTGTTTATTACAACCGCTGGTGTGACCCGAGACGTGTCGCCATCAAGGAGCTGATGTACACCATGGCATGGACACTGATATTCTAGTGGCTGGTGTGGAGCTGTTTTGTCTGCTGGGGGTATTCGTTGCTTGTTGGTATTCTGTTCATTCCACCGACAGCTGAGGAGACATATCACATCATCCCCGCAGCAGCCTGGAGACGGTGGTCATGGCATCTGCAGGAGCCTGGAGACGGTGGTCATGGCGCCCAGATGATCTTATGCTGATTTTGACCACACCTCTCTCTCCAGCACACTGCTGCGGTTTGATCAGTGTGTTATGTATTCTATAAGAGAGCGGAAGGAAGTAAAGAAGGAAGGAAGAAAGGGAGGCTGGAAGGAAGGAAGGAAGGAAGGAAGGAAGGAAGGAAGGAAGGAAGGAAGGAAGGAAGGAAGGAAGGAAGGAAGGAAGGAAGGAAGGAAGGCTTTCATAGGGTTAGGGATGTCCCGATCAGGTTTTTTTGCCCTCGAGTCTGAGTCATTTGATTTTGAGAATCTGCCGATCCGATACTTTAACAATGTTGTTGTGATCAGCTTGATAATACCTCCAGACCACAGACATACTCACACTTTCTGCTTCAAGCTGCTTCTGTGTTCTACTTTGCCGGTGTTTAACCAATAGCGTCTCTCCAACAAAGTGATGTCATGCTTTGTGTGAAAGTGACTGAAGATGATTCACGAAGCTACAAGTGAACCAGATGTTTTATTTTCTGCGACGCTCCACTCACCAGCAGCGCTCCCCGCAGGTTGATGCCCGTCTCAATGGTGACGTAGTAGGAGGCCTGCAGGAAGGTCCTCTGCAGGATCAAAGCCAAGAAGAGAAGAACAGCCAGGACTGAGCTGTTCTGCAGAAGCTCAGTAGTGGACATGAAGTAGACTCCTAAATGGAATTCCTACAAACACAAAAAAATATTTCAATCCAGACATTTACAACCTGTTGGATCACTTATTTCAGCTCAAGGGAGTTGAGAAAGTAGCTTAATAAACTTTGCAACCTGACCTAAATTTACTCAGCAGTTTCACTAAAATGAACTCCTGATGAGTTCTAGTTGAACATTTGCCAAATATGAAGTTCAGGAAGATATTTTAAGGGCATTCACTCAAGGGATGAATTATATAATTGACCTCTGAATCAACCAACAAATTCTTCAACATAAAATATGGGCATCGGCCAAAACATGCAAATACAGTTTAACATGGACAAACTGGGACTAATCTGAGGGCAGCAGCCTGAAGATAACAGAGTATGAAGAAGAAAGATGAGAATCGTTTTTGTTTTACAAGAAAGAAGTATCAACATCTGATATTGATCCAGATTAGTTGGAAACATATTAGATTCAGACAAAAAAATGTATTAAGATTAAAGGGATACTCCACCAGAAACGGAGATTTTTTTTGTCTATTGCCACATTCCATAAATAAAAATACTGGCTACCAGGCTAAACCTGGTAATGTTTTTTGAAGATAATCTCTATGCAGCTCTTGACTTTGTGTTATTTTTCATCATCTGTGAGGTTTGCAAACAATGTTCGGATACGTGTTACGGAAGTAGGTCTCCTTGGAGCTGATGCGTCATGTCCTTGCGTCATTCAGCGGAGGCTTACAGCTGTTCTTTGTCATAAAGTAGTCCCAGGTCTAAAATAGTTCCTGTAATTCCTTCATGTTACTTTTTATTTTCACTTGCAGTCCATATGTTTATTGAGGTCACTACAGAATTTGTATCACTAGTATTACTACTGAATGAGTTTTAAGGACTGCACATGTGCAGAACGCGTGTACTTGCACTGAAATATTTTACGGTAGTTACGGTTCAGAGTATCTTTTAAGGTGTTAACAAGTACCGGTATATATTAAATCTTTATACATACATAATGTATTAAAATGTTTATACATGTTTAAATGGTCCGAGCAGTCGAGAAAGAGGCAACGCTGTTGGTAAAGCTAAGGGCTAACTGAGAGCTAACCGTCCCATTCATTCAAAAGGCTTGAATGTCGCTAAGTTGGCGAAAAGAGGAAGTGGCGTAGGCTTCACGCATGCGCAGAACTTATCATGCTTCCGGGTACGGATCGGGCAGTGACAGCAGCGTTAGCCGATGTTAGCAGCTGTTAGCAGCTATTAACTTTCCTCTGGGGTTTATCTGGAACAGACTTGGATTTTGAGGCTTAGCCTTTCAGGGGGCCAGGTCCGCCAGGCTTTTAAAGTGATAATATGCAACTTTTTCATATTTTTTTATCTTTTCCTTGAGCCAGTATGTGCTAATATGACCCTTTACAGAGTTAATGAAAAGTCACTTAGCCCCATCTGGTGATTAGATCCGGAATACCACGATTGCAAGATCTCCGTCGCCGTCACGGTACCCAGGAAGTCACGTGTCTCACGAGGGTTAGGCTAACCCAAAGTGGCTAGCTGTTATGCTAGTGCTGGAGTGTTTTTAGCTCATGATTCCTGCTGTTTTTCAATCTCTCCCTGCTTGAACACAGCTGATTTCTTTGAAGGAGTAAATAACCGCTCCTGTAGAAAACTATGAAGGCTGAGGAGACATTTCAACAGGTAGATTTAGGCGTTTAGAAGCTGAAACAATATGCTAACTTGTGTAATGCAGTGATTTAGACACCAGAGGGAGCCCAAAACAAGCAAAACTGCATATTATCACTTAAAAGCACTGGGGGAAACCCTGTATTAGGTGAAAAATAAACATTTTCTGTGAAACTATTGTAGAGTTTTCCACTCCAAACCACACTGTTAGTCTTTAGCTCTACAGCTCCCTCTAGCCACCAATCTAGAAATCTACAACAGAACTGACAAGTCAGTGAAGCCACCTTCTGACCGCAGTCTTGGTATCGATTCCTGGTATCGGTTAACTTTAGCGAGTACGAGTACCTGGTATCGATATCGCTATTGAAAACTTAAAGATCTGATTTGTGAGGCTTGTAGACTGAGTGTGTAAATGAAGGGAAAGCATCAACAAGAGCCAGATGTACCAGAGTAAATAGGACCTCATCATCACAGCAAATAACTCCATAAACTACAAATACTGCTTTGACTTTATTTATATGGCTATAAGAAACTATAAAGTCTGTTTATTATCAGGAACAAACAGCATCATAACTGTGTGATACAGAAAAAAACAGCTGCAGACATTAAAAAACAACCTGTTTAGAAGTGATCTGCCTGAATGACTGCATCATGGAGTCAGCCCTGATTTTACTGACAGGATGTTTCATGCATTCTTAGTTCAAATAAAATGAAAAGGTATTCAGTTAATTCTCTAAAGGAAATATTTAGATCATGTTGATCTTTTAGTCGTAAGCTGTGATGTTTTTAAAAAGGGCCAGACAAACAACTTCAGGAAGACAGTAAACTGTTATAACTGTCTTGATCTGGATTCTGCAGAAAACTGATGCCAAAACATTTAAATCCTTAATAACTGGATGGAAGATGTCTGCCTGCTGGCAAGGAGCTGTAGTCAGTTATAGGGTGACCTTTATGTCCTGCTAGAAAACAAACTGCACTGGCAGAGGACCTTTGTGTCAACTTAATTTATCCTTTATTAGTTCTTTTAAATTGACCAGCAACGTATGAGGTAACAGAATCAAACCAGGTAATAAAATCCATATAAATCTGTTCCAACAGCGTGAATATGTCACACAGTGGGAATTTGATTGTTGTTTTTAAAGCTTTTATTTGCATGATTTTTCCTGTTTTTATGTTTTATTTTGGCATGTTTTTATAGTTTTTACGTTTGTTTTAGTTGTGGATCACTGTGGACATTCTTTTAACATGATTGAAATCACCTGTGCGAGTGGGCGTGTCTAGAAGGTCACCTATTTAGGTGCGACTTAGGCTGGCGGATGGGGGCAGAAAGAGGCACAGAAAGAAGGAGAAATGTGAGTGGAGAAGGCGGAGAGGTGAAAGGTGTGCTGGAGGAGCCAGGAGGGACAGCGGCTGATGTGGGGAGCTGGTGAAGAGGAGGCCGATCGGTGGTCCGGAGGAGCGGCGAGGAGTCGAGCATCCTGTCCCCGCAGCTGGCGCGGGGACCAGAGTGACGTGCTGTGGGCGAGTGACGGCGTGGGATGGAGTGGACCGCACCCTTTGGATCGGGGCCCTTGCTTTGCGGGGCAAGGAGGTGCGGGAGGCCGCCGCCGTCACTGCCGTTGGACTGCCGTGGGACCATCCGAGGGAGACGGCCGAGAGTGCAGGTCGGGAACCCCCCCCTGCACTTCCCTCCTCCACGAGACTGATATACCGCGGAGGGGTCAGCCTGGAAATCCTGGGTCCAGCACACCTGGACTTTTAAGTGGGTTTTTTTTTATAAAAGATGACTTTTTATGGCCATTTTTATATGGATTTTAGTTGTTTTTTAAATATTTTTTTATAACCTCTCAACCTTATATAAAGACACTTGTTTAATCCAGTCCGTTGTCTCCTGAGTCTCTGTCCATTTTGGGGTCTGCACCTGCTCTCCACCTGTATCCGACCGCGGAGGGGCGGCGCTTGGGCTTTACAACCTTCAGCGTTGCCCCCGGTTACAAATACATGTCTGAATTTTTACACACACACACGCACACACACACACACACACACACACACACACACACACACCTGTCTCTTATACACNTGTGGATCACTGTGGACATTCTTTTAACATGATTGAAATCACCTGTGCGAGTGGGCGTGTCTAGAAGGTCACCTATTTAGGTGCGACTTAGGCTGGCGGATGGGGGCAGAAAGAGGCACAGAAAGAAGGAGAAATGTGAGTGGAGAAGGCGGAGAGGTGAAAGGTGTGCTGGAGGAGCCAGGAGGGACAGCGGCTGATGTGGGGAGCTGGTGAAGAGGAGGCCGATCGGTGGTCCGGAGGAGCGGCGAGGAGTCGAGCATCCTGTCCCCGCAGCTGGCGCGGGGACCAGAGTGACGTGCTGTGGGCGAGTGACGGCGTGGGATGGAGTGGACCGCACCCTTTGGATCGGGGCCCTTGCTTTGCGGGGCGAGGAGGTGCGGGAGGCCGCCGCCGTCACTGCCGTTGGACTGCCGCGGGACCATCCGAGGGAGACGGCCGAGAGTGCAGGTCGGGAACCCCCCCTGCACTTCCCTCCTCCACGAGACTGATATACCGCAGAGGGGTCAGCCTGGAAATCCTGGGTCCAGCACACCTGGACTTTTAAGTGGGTTTTTTTTATAAAAGATGACTTTTTATGGCCATTTTTATATGGATTTTAGTTGTTTTTTAAATATTTTTTTATAACCTCTCAACCTTATATAAAGACACTTGTTTAATCCAGTCCGTTGTCTCCTGAGTCTCTGTCCATTTTGGGGTCTGCACCTGCTCTCCACCTGTATCCGACCGCGGAGGGGCGGCGCTTGGGCTTTACAACCTTCAGCGTTGCCCCCGGTTACATTTTGGCGTTGTTGGCAGGATACGGGTCTGGGAGCAGTGTGTGGCCCCTGAGGGCGGAGACGAATAATACGTGGATGCAGATGGTTTGCACAGAGGAGACGAGCAACTACATGGGTCGTAGGAGGCTCGTGAGATGGAGTCCCAGGGGATAAACATCCTGATCGGGGCTCTGAGGGACAAAACAAAGCAACCACGGGGTGCATGGACTGGATGGACTTCGACGTGCTGCAAGGTTTGACCTGGGCCAGCCACCATCACGGTACAGCCCACTGAATGATGTGCCAGGGACTGACACATGTTAAAATATGGGAAGATGTCACACAGTGGGAATTTGATTGTTGTTTTTAAAGCTTTTATTTGCATGATTTTTCCTGTTTTTATGTTTTATTTTGGCATGTTTTTATAGTTTTTACGTTTGTTTTAGTTGTGGATCACTGTGGACATTCTTTTAACATGATTGAAATCACCTGTGCGAGTGGGCGTGTCTAGAAGGTCACCTATTTAGGTGCGACTTAGGCTGGCGGATGGGGGCAGAAAGAGGCACAGAAAGAAGGAGAAATGTGAGTGGAGAAGGCGGAGAGGTGAAAGGTGTGCTGGAGGAGCCAGGAGGGACAGCGGCTGATGTGGGGAGCTGGTGAAGAGGAGGCCGATCGGTGGTCCGGAGGAGCGGCGAGGAGTCGAGCATCCTGTCCCCGCAGCTGGCGCGGGGACCAGAGTGACGTGCTGTGGGCGAGTGACGGCGTGGGATGGAGTGGACCGCACCCTTTGGATCGGGGCCCTTGCTTTGCGGGGCAAGGAGGTGCGGGAGGCCGCCGCCGTCACTGCCGTTGGACTGCCGTGGGACCATCCGAGGGAGACGGCCGAGAGTGCAGGTCGGGAACCCCCCCCTGCACTTCCCTCCTCCACGAGACTGATATACCGCGGAGGGGTCAGCCTGGAAATCCTGGGTCCAGCACACCTGGACTTTTAAGTGGGTTTTTTTTATAAAAGATGACTTTTTATGGCCATTTTTATATGGATTTTAGTTGTTTTTTAAATATTTTTTTATAACCTCTCAACCTTATATAAAGACACTTGTTTAATCCAGTCCGTTGTCTCCTGAGTCTCTGTCCATTTTGGGGTCTGCACCTGCTCTCCACCTGTATCCGACCGCGGAGGGGCGGCGCTTGGGCTTTACAACCTTCAGCGTTGCCCCCGGTTACATTTTGGCGTTGTTGGCAGGATACGGGTCTGGGAGCAGTGTGTGGCCCCTGAGGGCGGAGACGAATAATACGTGGATGCAGATGGTTTGCACAGAGGAGACGAGCAACTACATGGGTCGTAGGAGGCTCGTGAGATGGAGTCCCAGGGGATAAACATCCTGATCGGGGCTCTGAGGGACAAAACAAAGCAACCACGGGGTGCATGGACTGGATGGACTTCGACGTGCTGCAAGGTTTGACCTGGGCCAGCCACCATCACGGTACAGCCCACTGAATGATGTGCCAGGGACTGACACATGTTAAAATATGGGAAGATGTCACACAGTGGGAATTTGATTGTTGTTTTTAAAGCTTTTATTTGCATGATTTTTCCTGTTTTTATGTTTTATTTTGGCATGTTTTTATAGTTTTTACGTTTGTTTTAGTTGTGGATCACTGTGGACATTCTTTTAACATGATTGAAATCACCTGTGCGAGTGGGCGTGTCTAGAAGGTCACCTATTTAGGTGCGACTTAGGCTGGCGGATGGGGGCAGAAAGAGGCACAGAAAGAAGGAGAAATGTGAGTGGAGAAGGCGGAGAGGTGAAAGGTGTGCTGGAGGAGCCAGGAGGGACAGCGGCTGATGTGGGGAGCTGGTGAAGAGGAGGCCGATCGGTGGTCCGGAGGAGCGGCGAGGAGTCGAGCATCCTGTCCCCGCAGCTGGCGCGGGGACCAGAGTGACGTGCTGTGGGCGAGTGACGGCGTGGGATGGAGTGGACCGCACCCTTTGGATCGGGGCCCTTGCTTTGCGGGGCAAGGAGGTGCGGGAGGCCGCCGCCGTCACTGCCGTTGGACTGCCGTGGGACCATCCGAGGGAGACGGCCGAGAGTGCAGGTCGGGAACCCCCCCCTGCACTTCCCTCCTCCACGAGACTGATATACCGCGGAGGGGTCAGCCTGGAAATCCTGGGTCCAGCACACCTGGACTTTTAAGTGGGTTTTTTTTTATAAAAGATGACTTTTTATGGCCATTTTTATATGGATTTTAGTTGTTTTTTAAATATTTTTTTATAACCTCTCAACCTTATATAAAGACACTTGTTTAATCCAGTCCGTTGTCTCCTGAGTCTCTGTCCATTTTGGGGTCTGCACCTGCTCTCCACCTGTATCCGACCGCGGAGGGGCGGCGCTTGGGCTTTACAACCTTCAGCGTTGCCCCCGGTTACAAATACATGTCTGAATTTTTACACACACACACGCACACACACACACACACACACACACACACACACACACACACACACACACACACACACACACACACACACACACACACACACACACACACAAAACATGCATCAAATATTATGAAATGACTCAAAAACAATCATGGCATGAAATATCAGTTCAGAATATTGAAACCAGAAGTTTACAGACACCCATAAAAAGCCAGACATTATTTCTGACTGTCTGAAGTTAAACCTGACTGAACATCTCAGTCAGAATTACCTCAATTATTTCTATTAGCCAAGTGCTACAATAACGAGAGAGAATATGTCTGATTTATTCAATAATGTCTTCAGAATCAGAAGTTTACATCAGAATGACTACGGCCTCTCTAACCAGTGAGGGAAAGACCAGATGATGTCATGGCTTTGGAGATTTCTGATAGGTTACCTGGCGTGTATTTTAAGGCCACACCTCCAACACTAGATGAGAACGTCAACAGAAACCAGCCCAGATATCAGGAAGAGGCTGAGGAGCTGCAGTCTGGTTCATCCTGGACAACAATCTCCAGATGATTGAAGGTTCATCTGTTCAAACTATTATACTCAAGTATAGACATGATGGAATGTTCATCCATTACACCGCTCAGGAAGGAGACATGTTCTGGGTCCTAGAGATGGAGGTGTTTTAGTCTGAAATGATCAAATGGACCCCAGAACCAAAGTTCAAGACCTGGTGAAGATGACAGATGGACCTTACACAGACTAAACAAGTAAACTTTAGAGGGCAATACATCTTAAACACCAATATTTATTTACTACTGTATTGGTCTGTACATTCGATGGTATTTTTACTTGTAAAAATAATCTAAAAGTTTTGGTTTGTCTTACATTGAAGGTCTAGACGTTCACGTGTTAATCAGGAGAGCTAAGACTCGGTCAGAACTGAAGTGACCCTCGACAGCTGACTGGATCCTTCTGTCAGCAAGCCGACGCTCCCTCACAGCTCAAATTTAGCTGCTCACACACACAGCGCTGTACGGCAATATCAGACAGCAGCACTGCATGATGGGAGTAAATGTGCTGAACGGAGCGGTTCAACAGTTGGGAAGTGAACCAGCAACTAGGGGGAAATGATGCTAACTCTAACATCAGCTTTACTGCACATCAACTAATTTCTGCATGAATTCCCTTGCTTGCCTTGACCCTTTAGGTGTGTGCTGACACTGCCTTTGTTGTTGAAGCACACCAGTTACACGTGCACACAGGCACATTTGTATTTATTCACTCAAACTAATGGATCAAGGCCTTAGAATTGCTACACAATGAAAGTACTCAAAAGCCTAGAAGAGTCTCCCTGTCACTATGTTTCCATGCACAGCAGCATTAAACATATCTGTTATTACATGACTATAAACCTACAGCAGAGCCTGCCCTGTGTCTTCTACTATATTATCAGAAATGTGAAGAAAGAGAATGATGGTAGCTAACAGTCCACTGTTTGGTTGTCTGACTCTTTGAGTAGTCTGGCTGTCCAACAGCTTCAGCCTGGACCTCTGCTAGCTGTGCAGCTCAAATTTAGCTGCTCACATTCAGCACTGTACGGTAATATCAGACAGCAGCACTGCATGATGGGAACCATTGGGAAGTGAACCAGCAACTAAGAAATGATGCAAACTGGTGGTGGTGGTCAGCTGTGTATATAAAGAGCAGGTGATTGGTGCAGAAACAGAAGCGTTCAGCCACCAGGGTGATTTCAAACGTCCATTCCAACCATCTACAGACGCGTAAGTGTTCCAACGTTTTTCTGTTTTCATTGATTTAAGTATAATTACAAGTATTCCGTAAGTTTCAAGTACTTTTACTGACAGCTACATTTCTGCTGTGTTAGTCCTTTTTCTAGACCTCTGCAGTTCACTGTCGTACGCCCCTGGTCCAGGCCCTGACTGATGACAGCCCACTCTTCATCATCAATGCTTGGATTTTGTCAGAATGTTTGTTTTTGTTTGTCCACCTCAGTGGCGGCCCGTCCATAGGGGGCGCTCGGGCGCCGCCCCACCAGTCCCAAGAGGAAGAAGAAGAGAAATAGGGATCACAAAATATAAAAAACTAACATAAAAATAAAACTAAACGAGCCATCCATTATATATACAATAAGTGCTGTGTATAATCTGCATTTAGGTGTAGTTTAGAAAGGTTTTCTTACTATTTTTTACTGGACCGATAGGTCGTGTTTGTTTGGGTTCTACTGCGCATGTCTGGACGGGACGCCGTCCCAACATAGCGCATTGTTTTCTGCTCCTGACGCATGCGCACTGGCAATTTTCTCCTGACGCATATGCACTGAGTGCAAAAAATAGGAGATCGCTCGGGACGCAGGTCTACAGCGTCTCTGTGTGACATGCGCACAACAGCAGGAGTCTGAGTGTTGCTCAGACCGAAACCGGAAGTTCTTGCTCTCTTTTTAATGGAGGGTAGAAAATGGATATTTATTCAAAGAATCCTTCTTTCCTGCTTGTGAAAACAAGCTGAATGATTCAATTTGTCCTGATTTCATCAACTCAATGGTGAGTGACTTTGTTTGTTTGTTTCTTTTCTTAATGACTATGTGTCTGTCACGGATTTTCCCATTCAAAAACCCCATAGGCGGAGCTAGCCGCGGCTAGCAGTGCTAAGTCCTGATGAGTGAATTTTTACCTTAAATAGCGACATGTGTTTGTTGAGGTGTATGCCGAATGTTAGAGAATTCAGGTACTGCTGATTGAATATGTTGGTTTATGTAGTTTAACCCGTTTTTCATGCGTTTTCTCTACTTTTCATTAAATTATTATGGCGTTTTAAGGAAGTTTGGTCTGACTGGGTTTGATGGGACTTATCAGTGGATTTGACTTTATTTTGTTGTTAATTCCCTTCATTAGTTGAGCTGATTGTCATGACTTGCTTGGTTAGTGGTTGTTGTCTGAATTGTAACATTAATTATCTGACTGTATTAGTTAGAGATGGATTTATTTGTTTGTGGTGTCAGTAGAAAGATAATTGTGAATATTAAGTAATGTTTTTGACTTTGCCAGGTTGTTTTTTCCTTGAAACTCTTACAACTTCTGTTATGACCACATTGTGGTTGTTTTTTATTTTTATTTGTATCTGATTATATTGATATTATTCTAAGGTCTCCTTATGAAGACTTTATGATTTCTTTACTGTTTGATGTGTAGAATTAGACCTAACAGCTCCACATTTCTAGAGAACTGGTGGTAGGGATTTTTACCAGCAAAATATTCAGTCAGATGAAAATATTTTGCATCATTCCCTGCCCTAGTGGTGACGTGTGATTTTTTTTTGCGCATCTGAAAACTGATTAGCAAAAATGCGCCCCACCCAAAAAAAATGTCACCAGCCGCCACTGGTCCACCTGCCTCTGGAGGATTGATCAATAGTTTTCAATGTGATTAAAGGGACATTTCTGTCATTTTCAAATTGTGTTCTATCAATTACTGATCTACAATGAGGACATTCCCACCAGTGACATCACTCATAGTGGGCGGAGTCTCTAGAAACAGAACTAAGTCTTCTGGCCCAACATCACTCATGGCTAGCCTGATTGAGAGAGACACTGCTGCAGATCATGTTGAACCAATAACTAATTTTTTAAGCTTTTAAAACAACTTTAGTTCGCTGGGGGGGGGATTCAAGATGGCGGAGTGAGTAGTTGGACTAGTGGTACGCAGCGTTTCATTTGTTCTAAAAACAACTCTTTTCGACGATTTTTTGCGGCGAAAGCTGGCGCCAGACAATAACTGGTAAAACCGACGAGTTTTTGTCAGTCTTGGGGAACTTTGAGATGACGACGAATGTTAAGAAGGGCAAATCTGCCCGAGCTGCAAACACCGGGCTTGAAGCCGCCGAGAACCCGACTCCAGCTGGAGCGTCATCAATATCTCCTGAGCCGGAGCCTGAATCTGTCAGAGCAGCTATTATGGAAACGAAGACTGAATTGCTGCAAACGCTGATATCAGAGTTCAAAACGGTTATCAGACAAGAAATTAAAGATGCGCTGGGTGAGATCAGAGCCGAGCTGAATAAAACAGCCGCGGATTTGAAGGCCGATGTCGCGCAGGTTGGAGGGAGAGCTACGAAGCTGGAGGTGAGCATGTCTCGCCTGTCGGACGAGGTGTCTGCTCTTCAAACTACGGTGACTGAGTTGAGGAAAGAACTTTCTGAACTCCAGGAAAAGCATGAAGATCTGGAGGGGCGGTCACGGAGATCTAACGTGAGGATTATCGGGGTGCCCGAAGCCGCAGGCTCCAGCTCGACATCTGAGGTGGCTAAGATGCTAAAGGAAGCTCTCCGTTTGGACAAAGAACCCCTTGTGGACCGGTCTCATCGAACCGGACAACAGTTGAGAGGCAGGCCAAGGGTCATCGTGGCCAAACTACACTACTTCCATGACTGCGCAGAGATCCTCGCCCGGGCGCGCACCCGAGGCCCGCTTCGGTTCGGCGGATCGCCGGTGGCTGTGTTTCCAGATTATACTACGAAAGTCGCCCGAGCCCGAGCAGCATTTACGGATGTGAGGAAACTTATACGTGATCAAAAAAATGTGAAATATGGTCTTCTCTTCCCTGCCAAGCTCCGTGTCACCTACAACGGGATCGATAAAATGTTTACTGATGCAAAGGTGGCTATGGATTATGTAAAAAACAACATCGCTACTGGATCGTGATCGCCCTAAGATCGCTACTGACAAGATACAAAGGATGAACAGGTCAGATCAGATTGCAACAGGTTTTTTTTTTCATTTATTTATTTAGCTCTGATGAGACTATAATAGAACAGAATCTGTTTGTAATATACAAATGAAGCCTGAACCTCTGATGGGGCGTTGGAAAAGACTGAATTCGTTTTGATAAATGCTGGCGCTGCAAAGTCACCGTTTATGTTCATATTATATCTATATTAGAGTTGTTTTTTTTCTTCTCTGAGTAGTATGAAAAATGCCGAGTGCCTCGATGCCAATGAATAATCTTGATCTCTCTGTATAAGCACAGAGATGTGTGGGTTTTTGTTATGGTTAGTTTTAGTTTATTTTTTATTTTTTTTCTAGGTGGGTGGGAGGGATTTTGGGCGTTTGCTGTCACTGGGTTTACTGTTTTTGGTTCTGTAGGGGTGGGTGGGAGCTGCACTGGATTAAAGCGGGGAAAATTTTGTTTTCAAGGTTCTTATGTGACACCTTTTTTGTTATATTTGTACCTTCTAGTTGCTTATGAGTGGTAGTATCAGGGAGACACAAGTAACTGGATGTCCAATTACACTGGTGAGCTGGAACGTTAAATCCCTTAATGGTCCCTTAAAATTTAGGAAGGTTACAGCCCACCTGAAACAACTAAAATCGGATATAGCCTTTTTACAAGAGACACATATTTGCTCATCAGAAGAAGCTCAGTTCAAGAAAAAATTATCTGGTCAGGTGTTTCAATCAACTTTCAGTTCTAAATCAAGGGGAGTGGCTATATTAATCAGTAACCATGTACAATTTACTGTCTCGAGTGAATGCAAAGACTCTGCAGGGCGTTA
>SSNR01000835.1:31754-89072 GCA_006937965.1 Callopanchax toddi | reverse complement strand
AGTGAAAGTGAAAGTAGAAGTAGGACAGAGAGCCGGCTGTTAGCGCTTCCATTTTAAGATAAAAATACCAGAGTCCCCCCCAAAAAACACATTTTCAGCTAGCAGAAAACTAAAAACGTTTGGAGGTGAAAAGAGGAAAAGCTGGGGGAACATTTCTGCGGCTGGAGTTATACACTGCTTTGTCACCTTTGCAAACCGTGGTCCTATGTCGGCGGGAGGCTGGCATATGGATTTTACCCAATGGGAGGGGTGAGTTCACCGAGACGTGTTTCTGTAAAATAGCTAGCGAGACCTCGTTTGTTTACCTGGCTACTGAGTATGGCTTTAAAGTGCCCATGTTATGGTTTTCCGTGTTTTCTGACTTATCATGTTGCAACGTTGAGTTCTCACCTTAAACATGCCAGAAAGTGCAAAAAAACTGCATCTATATGTCTCCTAGTACAGCTAGTGAGAATTTTCAAGATTTCAGACCTCCTCCGCCAGTAGGTTTCAAACCGTTTTTTTCACTCCAGCCCGCTATGAGGTCATAGCAATCCGGACTTGTTTATATGGTCTAATTCTCCACCTGGAGCGAGGAGAACACCAGTGCTGCCGCCTCCATTGACCATAGACCGTGTAGCACAGACAGAGTTATCCTCTCATGTTTCTCTTTTCTTTTAGCAAGCGTTTAGTTTCACTTTCACGCGACGGCACTGCCCCCTACTGCAGCCGAAGTGTCAGGCTGCCAAATAAGGAGAAACCCAGCAGAACCGGAAGGCGACGCATTCTTCTGATCTCCGAGTTGCTTGTTAGGAAATAGAGTATTTTGAGTTATAATGGTGCAACGCTAATCTAGAGGCATCAAAGATTAAATCTGTTTAATATAAATTGATTTAAATATCGTGCCATGGACACTTTAATTCAATAAAAGCACCCACTGGTAGACATGGTCTGTTTTGTGTTGGCAAAAAGGAACAAGGTAAAAGTTTTAAGATATTTATTAAAAACACAGATTAACCAAGCAAAGTAAACACGGAACACAGTTATTAACTTCAATTAAATAGAACACATTTTAAGATATATACATTTATTTACAATGTCCTCATTGAGGAAACTTCCTCCTCATCTCCTCCAACCACTGATCCTTTGTCAGGCTCTCAGAGTTTGGACAGTACACCCTGCCACGTAACTGACTATGTCCAGTCTCAGTTGCGCGGAACTGGACACATTTTTTGGAGGTGTTTGCCTGTACTGTCCTCCTGTATGGCCTCTTTGGGTTGCACCAGTTGTGTCAGTTGGAGCCGTAACGGGCAGGACAACCGGTTACATAAATACAGGTTGTCCTGTGTAGCGCTGGCAAAGCGTTACTATCTCTGATTTCTGACCCCTTGGTTCATCACAACAATAACTCATCTTTTCCTAATAACTTGGATTAAAATGACTCTTTTATTATGTTGTAACCTGAATCAACATTCCTTCCAGGACCGGTCGTGTCGGAAGACTCAAGAGATTTCCTTTAATTAATAATTAAACTTAAGAACTCTTTGATGTCTCATTCTAAAGACACTACCTTTTAATCCACTGTCCAGAAATGTCTTAATATGATTAATTCATCTTCTTCCAGTATTCATGAATGTTGATGTTGCATCAGTATTATTTTATGGTTCTACTTTTGCTAAAGGGTTAAAACATATTTATAATCCAGCTAAACTTCCTGGGTTTCTAATGACGAGAATCACGTGACTTGGTAACTCCGTTCCCATTGGTCCACGCGTCCAAACCGGGCCACGTCCCAACTTCCTGCCTGGAAGAGCTGAGTCTCTAGAGTTCTCGTCAACCCCACGACGAGAGAACACAGCCTCCGTTTTCCTCCGCTACACGGAAGGCCTCTGTGCCGACCGAGCTCGTGAGTAAAACCAGCCTCACCGGTCGATGACAACATTGCTCCGGCTAAGAAGTCAGACACCATCTGTCTGCTTCTTTTCACCTGCCATGGAAAAGCCGGTTAGCCTCTGCACCAGCCGATCATGGAGCCGCTGACACCGACTCGCTCAGACACCTCCGTGCCTCGGACCGACCTTCGGTCCCGGGGACAACTCCGAGGTTCGTCCGCCACCGCTCACCCGACGGACCTCCTACACCTTCACGCCGAGGCGATCTGGAGCGGTTCAGTAGGTACCAACCCGACCTGGTAAAACCGAGGCTATTGATAAATAACACTCGATCCAGTTAGCTCAGCTCCCCTCCTCACTAGCCGAGATCCCTAGATATTAACATATCACGGGCTCTCGTCATTAACTCTCAGCTTAATAACATCAGAAGAATCTCTTAAGATGCAACTATCTACCTCATATCTGTCTGTTTATCCAATCTGTTTTCTTTAATAAAATAACTGAAGTCTAAGTCAGCTTCTGGGTTATACCTTTCAAATATACGTGCGTAGGTCTCCCTTTGAATCAAAGTGAATCTAGATGCCTGCATAACCGTCAGTTTAGTGAAGGTAGCTAACAGTGATTAGCATTAAAACCAACAAAACTAAGCTGATAACTTTGCAGAAGTGTGTCCGTACTATAACGATAAAATCAGGTTATATTACGCTACACAGTGCAGTGAGGACTGTTCAGACCTTTACATTGGAGAAACAAAACAACAACTACACAAGCGCATGTCTCAACACAGGAGAGCCACATCATCAGGCCAGGACTCAGCAGTCCACCTCCACCTCAAAGACAAGGGACACACCTTTGAAAACGACAACGTCCACATTTTGGACAGAGAAGACCGATGGTTTGAGAGAGGAGTTAAAGAAGCCATCTATGTCAAACGTGAAAAACCAACTTTAAACAGAGGAGGAGGACTCAGATTTCATCTTTCCAGCTCCTACCAGTCTGCTCTGAACTTAATTCCCAGACAATTCACGCCTCTAATCAAAACAACTCACCAGGACTCCAGTTGAATACAGTGGAGCGAACACCTCCTCAAGGGGGTAGAAGGAGGTGTGTCACAGACAGAGGAAGATAAGCACAGTTTATATGACTCTCTCTCCTTTACTACAGACAGAATTGACAAAGCTACTCGGATGAGCAGTGAAATGTCTTCAAAGAACCAAATAAGTCCAGTTGCCTTTATTTAAAACGCTTTTTTGGATTACCATGACCTGGATGACTGAGAACCTTCACCAGCATCCTGTTGACATTTCATTGACTACATTATCTTGGCAATGAGGAAACTAGAAATACTTTATCCTCTCTGGTTTATTCAAGTCCTCAAAACAGATAAAGATTTTATTCATTTCAGTAAGATCTTCCTTCAGTGGTTTTAACGTTAAAACTCTAGGAGATAATCATCTAAATCACCTTCACAGACATGCAGAGTCATTAATTTTCCTGTCAGAGTCGATGTGTCAACAACAGAGGAATCACAAACATCCAGCGGAGAATGAAGTGGAGGAATGTCACCGTCGTGTTTATAAGGAGGTGATCCTGTCCTGATCCTCTGTCAGAGGACAGCTAACCTGCCGTCAGTCAACATGAGAACTCTCATCCTGCTGGTGTCCTTGTTGGTGTGCTGCCTAGCTATTAAACCACAGCCATGCTGTAAGTACAAACTCCACTTTGCTCTCAAATCTCACATCAGTGCTCCAAAAAGAGTTGAACTAAAACCTGCTTCTGCTTTCCTGACAGCGTCTCCACCTCAGCTGACTGGGGAGTTCTCGTTGGTATTGACTCCATTCTGCATTAATATTTATTTGATAAATACTGAAAGATTAAATATATGTTATTTTTTTCAAGACCGCCTCAACTGGGAACCTGACAGCATTGATCAAGTACTGCTATGATTCAGTGGGACAGCGCATCCGCCTGCGAGAAGCTGGAAGATTCGACTCTGACACCTTCCACTTAGATTTCCTGCTGCTCTACAAAGAGGTAACAGACACACTCAGGTCACTGTAGTAAACAAATACATTAAAATACAGTTTGCTTCAAATAATAAAATGTTTAGTCACTTTATCACATTTATTAGGAACTTACCATCTAATGTCTAAATGTTCAAAGATAAATCTAAAAATAATGTTTAAAAGATGCTTAAATGCTAAAACTAAACATGGCAGCTTTAAACTAGATTTTTAGCTAACGTGTCCATCCACTTTCAGCAGCCTAATTTTGCTTATTATTTAAATATTTAACTTAAAACAACTATATTTGTTATGTACTAAGATAAACTCAGTGGCTCTTAGATAGGGGATCTCTTCACCCTATTTTATGTTAGTAGGCTGCATCCACTTCACAACAGCCAATATTTAGATGTTAGCTAAATATTAATGTTAACCCACATTTATATTTAGATTCTGATGTGAAATTATGAGCTGACATTTGATTCTAAATATTTAGGCTTCTGTATTTAGTCCTGACCATAACCCTGTTCCATCCAGGGCGTCCTATACAAGATCAACAGCATGAACCAAACATGCTCCAGAGCTCGTCTGCAAGCAGATTTCCACCCATTGATGATTCCCAGGAACGCCTCTTTCCTGAGTCAGGTTGTGTGGGGCAGCTTATCCGGTCCTGGAGAGGGAGTTGTGGTCGACTCATGGAACGGACAGCAGAACATGGTGAACATGACAGGTGCGATAAAAGATTAGAAAAATAGAGTCATATGGTGTGATAGAGCACATGATTCCCTGACTGGTAATTCACACCACCTCTGGAACAGAAGCGGTCCAGGTTCCGTACGGCTTCTGCAAATATGAAAAAACATTGAGTCCAATCAGAGCATTCATAAAGGCTGAGGTGTGGCTGCAGAGCTCCGTTAACTTGACACATTATTTTTCCAAAACCTACATTCTCCACAGATTAACCCATCAGATAATGAGATTAATCAGTTTCTTGACAGAATAACACTTCCTATACTATCAGATGAACAAGCGATGGCCCTGGACTCACAACTAACTCCAGCTGACCTCCAGGAGGCCCTTAAAACCTCCAGGAGGCCCTTAAAACCTCCAGGAGGCCCTTAAAACCTCCAGGAGGCCCTTAAAACCTCCAGGAGGCCCTTAAAACCATGCCCAATAAGAAGGCTCCAGGTCCAGATGGATTTCCAGCTGAATTCTATAAAGAATTCTGGAACATTACATTCAAGAAATAAAAGGAAATGGCAGGTTACCACCAAATATGAACTCTGTCAACATTAGTCTCCTGTTAAAACCAGGTAAAGACCCTGTATTTCCTACCAGTTATCGTCCCATATCACTTATTAACGCTGATCTCAAAATCATCTGTAAAGCCCTCGCTAGAAGATTAGAGAAGACAACTCATTCAACTCATTAAAGGCAGGCAGTCATCCACAAACTCACGTAGATTACTTAGTTTAATAGATTATTCTAACAGTAAAAACATTGAAACAAATATTTTATCTGTGAAAAAGCTTTTGACAGAGTAACCTGGAAATTTTTATTTGCAACTCTGAATAGATTTGGTTTTGGAAATTGTTTCATAAACTGGTTAAAAATAAAAAACGTCCTCCGTGGGTCTTGGGGCCGGGTCTGTGGCTCCTCTACCTTATTATTGAATGTTTCTATAGAGAAACTTTACATACACAAGCGCGTATACAGTATACACACACAGGTGATCACAAGGTGCTCACATAAAGACGGACTCAGGTGTTTTCAGACACATTGACTGGGGCTGTGGTTGACACTGAACTCATCTTGAATTAGTCTTTACCGTATACATTTTAAGGATATCACAACTGTTGTGTATTCATATGCTGTTTGTTGCTGTTGTATCTTTTCTCCCTGTTTTGTTTGCTTGTTTGTTTGTGCTTTATTTGCAGGTCTAGAAGTGGATTCTTCATGTCTCTTGTTCTTTTCCTTTTCTGTTTACGTTCTCCCCCACGCCTTCTTTCTGCACCCTTCCCCTTCCTTTCAGTCCCCGTGTCCATTGGTATTCAAATCAAACCAAATAACTATTCTAATAAAGATTTTTATTAGTTTATTTTTAATATAAGTCAGGTGGAGCATTATAGCAGTGGCTGTAACGTCTCACCTGGAACAGCAACACTGTTGGGCTTGTTCCTGGATCTCAGACATCTATTCTGTTTGCTCTGCAGCCAGAGAGGACACGGGGTTAAAAAAAAAAACTTTACGCATCAAGTCAATTCTTGCTGGACGCCACATCTGGCTTTTTGAGAAGTTAAAGAAATTACATGCGTCAGACAGGACATGAGATCTGACCCAGCGAGTTTCATCTGGCGTATTCCAAAATAAACTTTAGCTACATTGCTAAAGTTAACACGATTTAGATATTTAAAAGACAAAGAAACAACATAAGGCTTAATTAAGCATAAAATGAAACTATATAAAACAGAGTGTACTTACCCATTGTAGAACAAGCCAAGTGAATGAATGATGTTTAACAAAAGTACCAGAAGACGAGTGTAGCTTCTGTTTACAGCTCCTGTTCATAGACGTATTTGTTATTGCTTGAACTCACGTGAACCACCCAGACTTGATGCTCTCCCTGGAGCTAACTTCTGCACACAAACCACAGGCTGTGTGAATTGCAGTCCATATGGAAACCAGACAGCATCTGTTCAAGAGCAGACCAGTTACACAATCACTGGACTCACATTTAAAGTTTGACTTGTTATGGGTTCCTCCATCATGTGACCTGTTTTTGTTTCCACAGTGAAGTACATAAGCTCTGTCACCACGATCGGCTGTTTGCCACTCAACACTGTGATTTACACTGAGAAAGGTGGATGGTCGGTGATCAGGTCAGTGCAGAGCTTTTTAACCTCCACCAGACATGTTAGTGACAGTTATGGTGACATGACTCAGCATTTTCTTTCTCTGAAAACCTTTCAACACCTACTACGTGTGCGTCACTAATTAGCTTCCCTGATAGAACTGATGGGTTCATGATACTTTGCTCTGATGCTGTTTTCAATAAAGAGCTGTTCTGTTTCATCCAGAAACTTAGTGTCATTGAATATCGCCTCCTGGCCTCGAACATCACAGTTAAATGAACGGTTCTTTACAAAGACTCAGTTCTCCTCGTTCACATTGAAGAGCTGTTCAAAAGATTCGACTCATTTATGAACGTCACATCAGCCCTCCACCACCGTGCTGACAGCTGGGATGAGATGTTTGGTTTTCTCCAAACACAGCACGATGTTGCTTTAGAGAGTTGAGGTTTTCTCCTTCAACCTTCCAAACAAGCTTTTCACTCATGATCTTTAACCTTAACCTGCTAATGGAGGCCTGTAGAGTCTGAGATGGAGCTCCATAGTGATCAGCAGTGTTGGGAATAACGGCGTTTAAAGTAACCGCGTTAGGTAACTCCGTTCTTTTATCGGTAACAGACTAATCTAACTCATTACCGTTTCCGTTACTGAGCGTGAAATGTGGTGCGTTACTTTTCTAATGTTTTCTCCAACAATGCGTCCGTAGGTTCAGACCTCAGAGCTTTATTTAGAACAATAAGAGCTGCTGTCGGCTGTAGCCGCACCAAAAACAGTCTAAAACAATTAAAAACAACCGAACAGCTGTTTCCTGCTCTCTGTCACTCCTCCTGCAGCAGTACGTCTCACACACACACACACACGCTCCGCCCCGTTTCCCCATCAGCTGATCTCACGCGACTCGCTGTTTTCACACAAAGCAGAAAAGGACAGCGTCTCAACTTCCAAGCATAGTTTCAGAACAAACGATAACCAGACTATTACGGTATGAATTGATGAAATAAACGTGTACTCTGAACACATCGCCCCCATGCACAAACTGCTTGTGCGCACAGCCGCGCACACACACACACAAACTCCAGTGATGGAGCAGGGCGAGTCTGGAGCATTAGGATGAAAAGTTGTTCATCTTCAAGGTGGAGATTTATCCACTACTTCAAACTCATTGAGGTAAAAGACCAGAATGTGTTTGCGAGGTGTCGTTAAGTCCTGAAGTTTCCATTTCTTTTAAATTTACTCAGAAAAACTGCTCAGAAAAATCCTAATTCTTTGATATACCACAACTTTTTTTTTAAAATAGTAACACAAAAATTATTTTCCCTGGTAATTAGTTACTTTTGTTATAAAGTAATTCTGTACCTAACTCAGTTACTTTTTGGAACAAGTAGTGAGTTACTATAACTAATTACTTTGTAAAAGTAACGTTCCCAACACTGGTGATCAAGCCACTCCCTTCCCTGAGGTTCGGTATCCAGCAGGTTTCAGGTGTTTCCCTGCTTCAACACACCTGATTCAGATGGCTGATTAACAGACTTCTTTAGAACTTGACATGTTTAGAAAGTAATTCATTCAGTAATTCCTCCTGCAGATTCCTGTTACGCAGTAAACCCATCCTTCAGAACATTTCAAACCTCTGACTGCTGTTTTACATTTTTCCTGCTCTTCAGCTTCTTCAACAACGTCTTGGGAGTAACCGACCCACAACTTCTCGTCCCTCCATCTTTCTGTAACACCACCGCACTGGGGCCGGAAGATGTGAGTGAGCGGATAGATGACGAGATGTTGAACTTCTTCAGTCTGGTTTAAAAGCTTATCCTCAGAAATCTAGTGGAACATGAAGAGTGTTTCATGTGATTGATGAACAAGCATTCATAAGCTGTGATTGGGTTAAATCAGTCAGTTTATTCATCCTGCTGTTGTGAACTAATCATCTCATGCTTTTAGTTCTTTGATTTTACACAGTCAAGGTTAGTTAACAGGATGATCAAATAAAGAATATTATAATTTCTGAAATGTCAGCTTTAATTGCGCTGATCATTCGTTTCAGTTAGAATTATAATGAAAACATCCTGAACTGGGTTATGAATCCTTCAGTCTCTTTATTCTTTTATGTGACTTTTAATTTGATTTTGGCTCATGGGGCTCTTTTGTTTTTCCAGATCTTGCTTTGTATTTTGACAAACTGATTATAATAAATTCTGATCAATAAAGTGTCTTTTATTTTACTGTGACAAATATCCATTTTACAAACAGAATGGCGGATGTAGAAACTAAACTACTGGATTAGCTTGATGTAACAACAGAATAAAGACAACAGCTACAAAAATAAAATCATTTTTTTAAACTAAATAAATATACAAAGTTTCTTGCGAAGTTGTGAAGCAAATCATCTTCCCTGGGAAACGAGACGTTTCAGTACCAGAACTCTCTCTCCTCAGATAATTTAAAGCAGCTGTTCCCAAATGTTTTTAGCCCCTCACCCTCTTCTATGTCCCAACCATATTGACACCCCCCCAATCCCCCTAGGGATGGGTACCTTTCACATTTGAACCAATTCCTTTCAAATCAATATATAGATATTTTATAAGATATATACAATATAATAAATCTATAATATGTATGTGTAAGACACAGTATGTGCATAGTTTTTATTATATATACACACACACACAGTAAATATGGAAATTATTTTTATATCATAGATTTTGAATTATACAGTATATAAATACATTTAACTTGATTTTGTATTTAAGACATCAGTTAAACAAAGCTTATAGAGAAATGACACCTCTTGAATGTTTAGTCATGCTTATCTACTAAGTTTTGTACACTTTTATTTTCACTATTGTGGGAAGCTGGGTCTGCTACGACCCCCTCTCTCCGGTGGCCAGGACCTGCTGCCTGCCATTTCTGCTTATCCCCAGTTCTTTTTATATCCTCGGCAATCAGGAAGACTTAATCCACAACAACTCTTACTTCTCAATAATCCATTCTTTTAATGAACTTTTGCAAAAGGTGTAGTGAAATAAACAGTTTGAGTTTATTATACACCTTCCGTTGAATTCTTCAGTCTATTGAAGGGTTTACTGAGGGCTACTCTGCACCTGATACCTTTTTGATATAGCTGGAATTAATCTGACAGGAAAAACTAGGTTCATTAATTAGCAGGGAGTTAACTTACGTACCTTTGTTGATGAATGGAAGTTGGAGTCGGTAATAAACTCTTTAGGGAATTTATTACAAAAGCTGACGACAGTACAAACACTTAGGATTGAGGTAGCAAAAGAACAATCATTGTCAACACGATGGTGTAGTGTGTTTAAGTGGTTACTTTGCATTTAACGACTTGAGTTGGGGCGGCACTAGCTCAGTTGGGAGAGTGGCCGGTCTGGTAACCGGAGGGTCACCGGTTCGATCCCCAGCTCTGGCTGGGTTAGATTGTCGTTGTGTCCTTGGGCAAGACACTTCACCCACCTTGCCTGTGTGAATGTGAGTGTGACTGTGTGTGAATGTTGGTGGTGGTCAGAAGGGCCGATGGCGCAGAATGGCAGCCTCGCTTCTGTCAGACTGCCCCAGGGCAGCTGTGGCTACAGACGTCTGTCGTAGTTTACCACCACCGGTGAGAATGACTGTGTGAATGAATAATGCAACTCTGTAAAGCGTCTTTGAGTGACCTAGAAAAGCGCTATATAAAACTGATGCATTATTATCATTATTATGTTTAGACTAGGGTTGTTAATTTAGATTAAGGATTGAATGGAGGAAGTTACTTGGTGAATCAGTGCACGTGTTGGAGTGAGCTATGTTGTTAGCTTTATTAACAGGCCTTTGGATTACCAGAAAGAGGTTCTTACTGACGCCACAGATCCAAGTGGATCGTAGGCTGGCAGGGTGGAGAAGATCGTCGGGAAGTGGATGACCTCCCTTTGATCCATCCTGGCCGTCCGGTCGCCGGCAGGCGCCTGGCTGCGTCCGGGATCCGGGAGCTCAGCAGTGCCATTGCTGGTTCGTAGCATCAAAGGCTGGAGTCCCCATGTTGTGAGAGAGTAAAGACGAATGGTGTTTTTCCTCAGGGAAAATAGTGGATCGGCCTGCAGGGCCGGTCGATCCTGACAAATTCAGCTGTGTAGCTTTGAAAAACAGCTGAGAAGTGACCTCATTAATGATAGGAGGAGAACTGACGTGTGCCAGCTCGTGGAAGGCTTAAGATGGAGTCCTAGTATATGTGGGCCTATCAGAAGGGGTTTAACAACGTCACATGACTCAAGCTTTTAACCTCTTGTGTACCAGCTAGTAAGAATAATACTGGTTTACTTTTAGCAAAGTAGAAATATGAAATAATACTGAAGCTGGATCAAACATTCTTAGTGCTGTAAGAGAAAGTGCTTTAACCACATTAAGACATTTCTGTAACAGATTAAAGTGTCATGTAATATATAAAGGGACATCAGAAGTTCTTTGAGTTATTGTAACTATAGAAGTCCTGTGAGGTCTTCCGGAACGACCGAACCCTAGGAAGAATGTTGATTCAGGTTAAAACATAGTAAAGAGTCATTATATTCTGAGTTATTGGGAAAAAGATGGATTCTTGTTTGTGATGGTCCCAGGGGTCATAGGTCATAGGTTATAGCGTATTTGGTAACTCTACAAAGGAGACTACTTCGATGTATTCAAAAACACTCAAAAACAGTCTGAAGTTTAGTTCTAAAATCTCACCATATGATCACAGGTGGGATCCTCCCAAGGGAGACAAGAAACTTTTCCTAGCAACAGATAGAAAGTTGGCTGTGTGGCCTTCACTTTATCAGCTGATTGTTTCCAAGAGGGAAGCTGTCTGCTCATCTCTACGCATTCCTGCACACAATATTACATCTTCTACTCCAAGCCGAAACATATTAGACTGAACCTAGTGATATGTGGATTATAACTCTGTGGATTATTATATATTGTTATGAAAATAAGTGGAAATGTTTATAAACTCTTCAAAGTATGGAAGACTGATCCGATTGTATTTTCTCGTTCCAGATCAATGTAATTACTTTATTACTCATCAGGAGTGTTCATCTGAGCTGAAAACTTCCCTCTTAGCATATAGAACCCATTGATGCACTCAAAACAATAACTATGATTATAAGTGATTATATGTAATAACTTCAATAAATAATAAAGAATATTGTGTTGTGGGGCGGAGCAAGCGGTTCCGGTGTGTAGCTCTGGACCAGCTGCAAGTAATCGCTGCGGTGATGAGGACACTGTGAAGGCTTAAAAGGGTGGTGAGACAGTCCTGGGATGAGAGAGTGATCAGTCTGTGTTTGTGGACACGGTGCCCTGGTGACGGGGTCGATCGCAGCTGTTTAGAGCTGCCGGTGACGAAGACAGCTAGAGGTAGGTGAGTGTTTCCTGTGTGAGGAGGGGGGGCTTGCGCCTCCTGTAGTTAGCCAGCGGGGCTGTTAGATGGACGCCGTGATCTACGCCAGTCATTCTCCCACACGCTGCATTCCTACTGGTGGACATCAGGCCGGAGGACTCGACTGAACCACCGCCAGCCACGTTAATCCCCGGGGCGTTGGACAGCGCTCAGACCCCGGGGCAGGTCACAGCAACTGGATAAGCTAAGTTCACTGTTTCTTTTGTATTTGGACATTTTATGATAAGGGTTTTAAAGGGAGGGTTGTGATTTTAGTAGTGTGTCTGTTTTAGCTTGGTGTTTGTTAATAAAGGTCATTGTTGTTAAAATCAGTGGACTCAGTGATTATTTGAAGGTTCTGATAAGGAGGACAGCATTTCTGTCCATGCAAACCCACCAAACAATTCTGGATTTTAAAGTGGAGCATTGACTCATTCGTGATTTTATGACACAACAGTCCCCTATTCGGCCACTAGGTGAAAATCACTTGTGGCCGCACTTCCAACCCGTCATACACCAGAGAGAGACTCGTGATAATATCTAAAGAGAAAGACGCTGTCGACCTCCTCCATTCACGCAAGACCTGGAAATCCAATCAACCTAAATTGTTGTACTATTAAAATGCTCATTTCATTCATTCAATTGGTGCATAGTCTCCTAAACCTCCTTTAAGTATTTATGTTTCACAAATTAATAACCATGTAGAGACTGAAATTTTAATAATATGCTTGTAACCTCTCTCAGAACTTAAAAAAATTATTCTATTTACATTTGATCATGTTTCAAGTGAGAAAAACACCTAATGTGTCGACTATATCTATTTATTTGATTTCAAAAGCCTTAATCTAGCTTTGCTAACAGCATCAGTCAATGCCACCAGCATAATGTTATTTTTTCTATATATTGACTTAAAAACTTAGTAGAATCTACACCCATTATGGAACTGCTAATATTGCTCATCGCCTCTGTCACTCAGTTAATTATTTTCCTTGACCTCTTTCATTCTAATTTAGCAATTTTGCCTAAATCTGTTGCAGTTTTCTAACCATGTGTATTTTGCTCATTTCTGATTGTTTGAATCCTGACATTAAAGCAGCTTATTTTAGATCACTGTAGATGAACACATGAAAATACTAATTATGGAAACACAAGTCAATAAAAATAAGAAAAAGGAAATAACAATCTAAGGGTAACTGTTTATTTGTTCAACTTGTTTATTGATCAGTTTAACCCTACAACTCAAAAGGACATACCATATTTGCCCACATATAAGACGAGGTTTTTTTTTTATTAAAAATAATTTTAAGAAGGGGGGGGGGGGGTCGTCTTACTATCACGCCCACCAGCAGGGGGTGCATGCTGTATGGTCAAGCGGCAGCAGCAGGAAGCAGCTCTTAGACCGCGAGCAGTCCCAGAAGTCTGCTCCACCACAAAGTTACAGGTCCACTGAGGATTAAAACACCTGATGGCAAAGTTCAGCTCCAGCCTGGTCTACTTCTGGTGTTTTCAGACTAGTGTGGGTACGGAGCCGACACCTTCTGTCGGACCTCGGTGATTTGGGATTACTAGAGTCGCTGCAGTGTTTTCAGCGTGAGCTCTGTACAGGTGAGCAATTCACACACGCATTCTTCCTCAAGCCTGAAAAACACCGGAGAACCCAGCGCTGCCTGGCGTCCACAGACAGGACCCGTTTCTGAAGCTGCGCGTTTTACGTGTAATTACGGTACTGGCTCGACACACACACAAACACACACTCGCACACAGTCTCAGTGAGAGAGAGAAAAAGAGAGGGAGGAGGGAGGTGAGCCCACTCAGCCAGAGAGAGGAAGAGAGGAAACTGACCAGAGCTTTTTTTCTCTTTTTTTCCAATTGACTGAAATATGTTGTCACAGAGAAGTTTAATTCCTGAATAATAAACAAATATTAAAGCAGTCTGTAATTAAGGTATCATATACATTATTTTTCTCAAAATTACATTAAAAATAGTTTCTTATAAAAGTGAATTTATTTTTTTTTCTGAAGATCAAGTCTTGAAAAACGGGGGTCGTCTTATAATCAGGTTCGTCTTATATTCGGGCAAATATGGTACATAAAAATAGGGATGAGCCAGATACCCGTTTCAGACGAGTATTGGTACGGATGATGCATATTTTCCGAATACGAGCATCGTCCGAGTGAAACACGTGAATATCTGTGCTCGGACTGAAGGAAAATCCTCATTGGGTAACTGTCTGTCTTCTTCACGCTCTCTGATTGCCTGCAGTCCACACAGAGCGCCTGTAACCAGGGCAACGCTGAAGGCTGCAAGGCCAAGCGCCGCCCCTCCGCGGTCAGATACAAGTGGAGTGCAGGTGTAGACCCCAAAAAAGACAGAGACCCAGGAGACAAAGTATAGTTGAACAAGTATCTTTTATAAAAATTGGACAGATTAAAAAGGTTCAACAAAGTCTTATATAAAAAAGTAACTCAAATCTGTTAAAGTCCAGGTGTTCTTACTGAGGCTCACAGCTTTCCCCCGCTGACATCGGCATCATGTCAGTCTTTGTAAAGGTGGACTGCAGGGGGGGGGTTCCTGCCCCGCGCACTTGGCCATCTCCATCGCTTGTTCCCATCAGGCGGCATTCCAGTGGTGGTGACAGCGGCGGCTCCCTGCACCTCCTCGCCCCGCAAAGCAAGGGCACTGATCCGGAGAGGTGTGGCCCGAGGTCCACTCCATCCACGCTCCAGCTACGGGGACAGGACGCTCAACTCCTGGCCGCCCACCAGGACAACCGATTGGCCTCCTCCTCACATCCTGCTTCCTCTCCTTTTCCTCCCCAGCACACCTTTCGTCTTGCTCCATTTCTTTTTTCTTTGTCCATCTTGTTATCCTCCTTCCAACCTGAGTATCACCTAAATAGGTGACCACCCGGACACGCCCACTTTCAACAGGTGATAATCATTAATCATGTTAAAAAGGTCAGTCCACACAGTGATCCAAAGAATTAAAAACACATTAAAACAGTATAAAAACACATCCAATAATAAAAAATATATAAAATATAAAAACAGTAAAAATCATGCCAATAAAAAATTAAAACCATATTTTCACTGTGTGACACGCCTGCCCCTCCCACATCTCTGCAGCAGCTCATCAGGTGTGTTGTGGGAAATGATCCGGTTTCACCTAATTGGTCTAGAAACACTTTTTGAAAACTAATTCATTTTTATCTGCAAATAATTGTCACGTGTCAGTGCCAGTAATCACCAATAGACTCTTGTTCTGTTTGGAGTCAGACCGCGCAGCAAATCCAGGACCTGACTGGACCAGGTCCAGGGTCTGGGTAGATGCGCGATGCCCTGAGCTACCGCGGCCCGCTGGCACGCCTCCTCCTCCTAAACTGGACATAACTAGTGTGTGGTTCAGAGTTAGTTCAGCGAGGAGGAGAAGGGGGGCAGGCAAGTCGTGGACTCACTGCGGCTCCACGTCAACCAGGACCATCTGCGCTCTGGTGGACCCGGGCGTTTCCTGGTGTGGAGCAGCGACAGTCCAGACTTTAAAAAATTCATACTTTGATCTGACCGGTCTACAAAACCAGATCAGCGAGCGGGTCCATGAACACTGGGTTGGATCACCATTATTTTACCAGTTTTTTTCCTGCCTGATGTGCATTTGGAAAAAAAAAGTCTGTGTAAAACCCCCTCAGCATAGTTTTTAACAGTCTGAGAGACCCACTGGTTTTCAGTGTCTCCTCCTCTCTGGCTGAAGGACAAAGGTCCCGTTATCTGTGTCACCTGTCACGCGTCAGGTGAACTCAGCGGTGCTCGCGCGCCTGTCGTTATAATAAAGTGAATGGAGCGCGTGCCGTTCAAACGGTGTTTCCCAGCGTGACTGACAGCTGACAATTCAACAGATCAAACATCAACACTAAAACACATTGATCTGTCAGTGACTTTATCAGAGGTTTGTCTTTACAGTTGTTTTCAGAGACTCACATTAATTCTAATGTTTAAATAGACCCAAAATAAAACATGATGAAGAGTCCTGCATGCTGTAACATGGATAATAAAATAAACAGGAGAGAAATAAAGTCATTTTAAGGCAGATTTAATTCATTACAGGTGGATGCTATAATGGCCCTGCGATGGACTGGCGACCCGTCCAGGGTGTCCCCCGCCTCTCGCCCCTTGACCGCTGGAGATAGGCACCAGCTCCCCCCGCGACCCTCTGTGGAGGAATAACCGGATACAGAAAATGGATGGATGGATGGATGGATGCTATAATCACTTTGACAGGTGAAAAAAAATCAGTTTGAAGTGATTGACTTTGGTTACAAAAAGACAGATGATTTATTCAGGTCACCTATAAACTAAATCTAATCCTTTATTGTCAGGTGAACAGATGAGAAGGTTTCTACAGTAAAAACTATTAAAATGTGATTTTTTTTATGACAAAGTGTACCTTGACTCAAAGAAGGTTGAAAAACCCAGCCTTTAATATTGTGATCAAAAACATTGAATCAATTCTGAGGCTGCTCTGTAAATAGTTTTCAAATAAACAATACATATAGCTAATTCTGATCAATCCATATTAATTTCAGACTTAAAATAATGTACAGATTTAAGCCACAGCAACTTCAGGTCAAATTACAATCATTTCCTGTTCACGCCCCGCCCACTTCCTGTTTAGTAAGTAAGTAAGTAAAGTTTATTTCTATAGCACCTTTCACAGAAAAAATCACAAAGTGCCTCACAAAAAACAGAAAAAACAAATAAAATCAATAAAACAAACAAAATTTCATTACAAATCAAAAATTGTTAAACAACAACAAGAGAACATAAAAGAGTTATTTAAAAGCAGTTTTAAATAACTGGGTCTTCAGCTGCTTTTTAAAGGAGTCCAGACTGTCTATACAGCGTAAAACTAAAGGAAGGTCATTCAAAAGTCGCGGTGCAACAGACTGGAAGGAGCGATCACCTCGACTTTTAAATCTGGTCCTTGGAACTGTTAGGAGATTCTGGTCTGTGGACTCAGAGCTCGGGTTGGAGCGTACGGCTTTATCAGTTCAGTAACATAAACAGGAGCTTGACCATGTAGGGCCCTGAAAGTTAGAGTCAGGATTTTAAAATGAACTCTACATTTAACAGGTAACCAGTGCAGAGACCTCAGAATAGGAGTGATGTGAACTTTTCTGTTTGCTCCAGTGAGGAGCCTCGCTGCAGAGTTCGTCTCCAGATTTTAGTGGTTTAGGCACCGCCCACTCCGAGTACAGATACAGATAATTTAGATGGTTGAACAGATACAGATAATGTGGTACTCGCTCATCCCTAGTGCTCCATTGGTTATTCCTGCAAACCTCTTCCATGGCAAACCGACATTCTCAATGGCATCACACAGCTGGTGAAATATCTCCTGAGCGGTGGTCTGGCCATGCATTGGAATTACTGTAAGCCACTCCTCCACCACTTGAAAATGGTCATCAACACCACGGACATAAATTGCGAGCTGGGCAGTGTCAGTGATGTCTGTGGTCTCATCAAGAGCGACTGAGTATACACTGAAGCATTTGGCTTTCTCACACAGTTGGTCAGAAATGTCAATTGACAGGTCAGAAATGCAATCTGCTACAGTGTTGGCAGAAAGGCTGATGTTGCTAAAATTACCTTTCATTTCTGGACAGACTATATTTGCAGCCTGGAATATGCACTTTATGACAAATTCACCTTCAGTAAATGGTTTTCCAGCTTTAGCAATCATCTCACTAACCATGTAGCTAGCTTCGACTGCTGCATTATTCTCTTTAGTTGCTTTCTTGAAGAAATGTTGTTGCCTCAGTAGACATTTTTTAAGATTTGCAACCCTGTTGGCTCTCTCCCTGATATTTTGCATACTCCTCAGCATGTCTAGTTGTGTAATGAAGTTTCAAATTGTATTCCTTGTGTACAGCAACTTTCTCTGTGCAAATAAGACACGTCGGGGTGCCCCTGTGCTCAACAAAAAAATATTGAATTTCCCACTTTTCCTGAAATTGTCTGTGCTCATCACCAATCTTTCTCTTTACTGCAGGCTTTGAAAAAGACATGTTTGGGGCTATATAATTTATATGACCACTTGGTGTCACTGTTGCAAAGAAGTTTCAATCAAGTTTTTTTAGCCGACACACCAACGTCTTGTATGGTCGCGACGTATGGAGAATGTCATTTCCACTTCTTTTTCTTGTAAACTCAGCATGATGTGACGTTCATGAACGATTTTAATGTTTTGAATGGCTCTTCGCTTTGAATGGTCAGAACAGAGTGTTACTCTCGTCAGTCACCACGAGTACAAGTTCTTGGATTTTAACTGATGGTTTATTCCAAGTTGCCAACAGGGTTACTCAGTGTTGCCATCGTGAGAACTTAAAGAAACATTAAAATATAAAAATATAAATTAGACACTTGACAGTATCAAAACAGAAAATATTTGTCACTTTTACTCACTTTTACATGTTCAGTTAACACAAAAATGCTGCAGTTTGCTACTGTGTGCAACACAATGCAATAAAACACTGCTTTTGGAAATAAAAACGCTTGCACATTAAACGCACTAGAACCATATTATAATAAACTGAAATTTACAGAGTTGACATTGAACACACCTTGTCGCCTGCTGTAACTAAACGGGTGAAAAGACGTTCATCTTCTTAATTACTCTGGCTTCGCACAATCATCAGCTTGAGATCAGAACACAAGAAATTCACTCCAATAACTTCAATCCTTAATAACAGCGCCAACATGAAGCACGACTACGGTGAGCACATTTTTACTTTTTGTGTTGCTCAAAAATCGGTTCGTCTGAACATTACTTCCGCTTCATTGAGTTCCGACTCGCAGCATTAATTTAAAGAGAACAACATAGGAATTGATAAAAATATATACACAGGTTTAAACATGAAATAAATTCACTGTCAGTTACACAGAGTCCTTGTAAAGGACCGTTATCGGGGAAGCTAATTAGAGACGCACACTAGGTGTTGCAACAAAAAAGCGTCCCCAAAAATAACTACATTAACTAGGGGAGCGTTGCGGGTATGCGCACTATGTGTTCTTGCTTTGTAGTGTTGTCAAACAACCCGGTTCTTCGGGACCAAGTTGGTAAACAATTTAAATGTTACGGTTCCAGGATTTTTGAGTTACCGGTAGAACCAACAAGCGGCTCAACCCATTACTTGCGGCGCTATCTGATCATTTTCGTCATTTTAACAGATTAAAATCACATGCTTGTGTGTGTGTGTGTGTGCACGCGTGCCATCAGACCGCGCTGTATTGGTGAGTCTCTACAGCAGCCTGTCGAGCTGCGAGCTGCCGTTTCTCGTGACTGCTGATACAGGGTATCCGCAGGTCCTTAAAAAGCCTTAAAAGGTCGTAAATTGGCTTTTCTAAAATTAAGGCCTTAAATATTATTAAAAATGATATACAATCCTTAAATTCGGTGTTCAAGGGTCTTAAATTTCTAGGGCTCCCTATGACTTCTGGGTTACAAAGATCTGAAACTCAGCAGCACACCAGACCACAAGGGTCTAGAAAGGTCTAGGTCACTTAAGCCTGTTATCTCATTAATTAAGAAAAAACAGCTTTTTTATAATTTCTAGATAAATGCAATACACTTCCGTAAGATATAATGCAGATCAATCTTTATCTTGATGTTTTTTGGGGGGTTTTTTTTGCACTTTCAGTTCCAATAAAGGTTTAGTCAGAACAATTTGTAAGGTGGTCACATCCCCTTTCCCATTCCGTGAATGTAAGGTCTTAAATTTGGTCAAATCGGCCTTAAAACAGGTCTTAAAAAGTCTTAAATTTGGCTTCCTTAAACCTGCAGAAACCCTGTGATAAGACACCGGCTGGGGCCTCATTTATAAACCTGTTCACACAAAACGGGTCTGAAAGTTGTGTAAGTTTTCAGACTTGGCGGCCCGCACACACACACACACACACACACACACACACACACACACGACCAACTGTCACTCTCCAACCGCGTCTCTGAACCGAATAAAATCAAGAATTTTTACAAAAATTTCTCACTTTTGGGAGTTAAATCACAGTCTGTTCATGTCTTCAAATGATATAACTGCACTTAAAGCGGCTCTCTGGAGCATTTTTCTCAGTATCAAAGTTTTCTAAATGTTTTAAATGATATTTCAGGTCTAAACTATGATCTATGGGTTGAGTTCCACAACATCTGTCATTCTGATGAAGACCCTCCTTCCTCCTAGAGACCACTTTCCATTATTTCTTGCGCCGACATTTTTCAGCCAATGAAATTCAAATTTCTGCATTCTCTCAACATGCACGCACATCGACCAAACCTGTACCAGTAGGGGGCGCTGTCGTACAGGACGCTCCGTGTGTTTCTCTGCCGTCTCAGCCGTTCACTGAGGACTCACGGCTCATTTCTACTAAAAACCTACCCATTCTCCAGCTAAAGACGGGTTTATTTTTATTTTTAAACCTTTCACCTCACAGAATGGCAAGACTTGACAGGATTATGCGTTTATTTTGGTCAGAAAGTTCATCCAGGGCCGAGTCAAGTTCAGCTTCAGAGTCCAGCAGCAGCTCTCTGCTAACAGAGCTAATATCAGAAGCAGCAGGGACAGAGAGGGCTCATCAGACCCTCGTAGGATTGTTGGAATAAGATTGTGAACTGTGAGTGATTAAACCCTACACATTGAGCTGTACAGTTCATGTCCGAAGTATATGCGCCGCGTGCACGCGCGCACACGCGACCGGACGCGCGTGTCGAGATGTTTTGAGGAGGAGCCATTGGACGTTAGATTCAAAAACTGCTCTCTCGATGAAATCCTCCAGAGTGCTGCTTTAATTGATGCAATATTGTGATCAGCTGTGTAGTTATTGTGATTACTGAAACATGCATTCAGAAGCAGTCGTGCGTAATGCGTAGCGATGAGCCGGATATCCGTTTCAGACGAGTATCAGTACGGATAATGCATATTTTCCGAATACGAGCATCATCCGAGTGAAACACGATATTATCTGTGCTCGGGCTGAAGGAAAATTCTCATTGGGTAATATGGACAAATGGACCAAATAAGTCCAGTTGCCTTTATTTAAAACCCTTTTTTGGATTATCATGACCTGGATGACTGAGAACCTTCACCAGCATATTCTTTAAAGTAAATTAAAAAAGATATATATATATATATATTTATTTTTTTATTAGCATATGAGGCTCCCAAGGCTCTAGCCTGGCAAGCCAGACTAGAAATGTGGAAAGTCTGCAGAGCAAAACTCATGCTTTAGCTTACTATGCTATCAAGCCTAGTCTATGCGTTATCCTTGTCTGTCTGTGGGGCGGGCCTATTTGTGTTGCGACATCACAACGCAGATTTGCATAAACTGAGCTTGCAAGCAAGAACTTTCAGATAAATTCATTTTTATAAATAACAAGGGAACAGAGAGTTTTCACTTTTGGCCTACATGACAGGCTCAGGGGGACCTATACATGAAAACCTGAAAAAAAAAAAAAAAGGTCTTCCAGTAAACCACATCTTTAATGAGAAAAATGAATGAACTTACATTATTTTAGTAAATGGCTGCAATATAACAAAGAGTGAGAAGATTAAGGGGGTCTGAATCCCGATTGGACTACTGTAATTCTCTTCTTTTCGGACTACCACAGAAGTCTCTACATAAACTACAGTTAGTTCAGAACGCTGCGGCTCGTATGGTCACCAGAACTCCTGTTACTGATCACATTACTCCTGTACTTTGACAGCTTCATTGGCTGCCGATAAAATTTAGGATAATTTACCAACTGCTTCTTCTCACATTCAAGGCTCTGCATGATCTCACTCCTTCCTAGATCTCCCAACTCATCCAAGTTTCTGTACCCTCTTGATCCCTCCTCTGTGTCTCTAAATCTGTACAATCCTCCTGCTAGACTTAACACAATGGGAAAACGAGCCTTAAGCAGATCAGCCCGTCACTCTGGAACTCTCTCCCGGCTGACCTTAAAAACATCACATCTCTCCCACTTTTCAAGTAAAAACAAAAGAGAAACAGACAGAAAGAATGCCCCCCTCCCCGGCCCGCGGGGACCTTCTTTGATAGGCATCTTGCCCTTTGAGGTTTGTAATTGAGTACCCCCCTGTTGTATCTACTCAGTTTGCAGTATGTTTAGGTTGTGTTTTACTGTATGGAAACCAGTGATGGGTGGCTCAGCTGGTTTAACTATTGATCTGCTACACCTTCCCTTACATAGAATCGGTTTTCACAAGATAGGGTCTGACCAAACCAGTGATCAAACTACAGATAGCTGCAAGGTGAGGGAGACTTCTCCCCACACCCTGTATTTATAATAAGAATGTTGTAAAGGCCGTTAAAGAATGTTGTTAGTATGTTAGGAGTTTCTCTTGTCTTTCAGTGTAGTGAATGAAAGGTCATCAGATGTCAAAGGTCATCGTTCTGGTCAAACCACGAGTCCACAAGAATGTTACCTGACAGACCGATGACAAACTGTCACCACATCTTAAACAAAATGCTTTGTTTACTAGGGATGAGCGAGTACCTGTTAAGGCCATGGCGGAAAACTCCTAAGCAACAACACGTACGGACACAGAAATGGAGTTGTAACAATAAGTTTATTCTGAAAGAACCAGGCAGGCGGCGGAAGGCTGAGCTCGGGTTCGGACTCCGTTCTAGGAGGAAGGTCAGAGTTAATGATGAGCTTGAAAAGGGAATGAGACAGGACGCTGAATACCAGGAGGTGAATGGGGTCTTACGGTTTCCAGAAGAGGATGAAAACTCGGGGAGGAGAATGTGTGTAATCCTGGTGGAGTGGTGAGAGACGGGGTGCTGGAGGGTGGACAGACAGGAGTTGGACCGAGGGGTCTCCGGGTTCCTCAGAGAAGTTTTAGGAGGAGCGGAAGGAAGCTCCGGTTCTGGCAGACTGAACAAAGACGCCGTTCTACAGGACGGGATCCAAGGACAAAAAACTGGACGAGAAAAAGAGCAGAAGATTAACGTCATTCTAGGACTAATAACAGGACAGAAGAGGAGGCCTGTTTACCACACTGTAAGCGTGAATACTCCGGCGTCGGACACGAGAACCGGCTCCTCCTTATAACTTCTCCTGATGACCAAATGAGGAACAGCTGGGAGACGCACCTGCACTGCCTGTCGCACCCTGAGGATGATGAGGTTAGCCACACACACACACACACATATACACACAGAATGTAACATGACCCCCCCCTAACGGCCGCCACCCGGCGGACAACCAGAAGAAGAGGCAGAGGACCGCTCAAAGTCAGAGACCAAAGAGGGGTCAAGGATGAAGGAGCGAGGAACCCAGGAACGGGCCCTCAGGGCCATAGCCTTCCCAGTCAACCAAATACTGCTGCCCACGAGGGCCGACGTCCAGGATGCGGCGGACAGCATAGACAGTACCCCCATCAACGACCCGGGCGGGAGGAGGGGGATCGGCCGGAGGGCACAAAGGGCTGGACAGGACCGGCTTAATCTGGGACACATGGAAGATGGGATGGACTCTGAGGTGGGCAGGAAGCTTGAAGCGAACAGAGGAAGAGTCAATGATAGCGTCAATCTCATAGGGACCCACAAACTTAGGGAATAACTTCCTGGGGCTGGACTTGAGGGGGAAAGTCCGAGAGGAAGGCCAGACCTTCTGTCCGGGTGAATAAGCAGGAGCTGGGATCCGCCGTCTGTCCGCAATCTCCTTGTTTCTGGCGGAGGTGCGCTGAAGAGCGGCTTTAGTCTGGTCCCAGACCCTGCGGCAAGAACGGAGGTTAGAACCAACAGAAGGAAGGACAGGGTCTGGGAAGGAAGATGGAAAAATGGACGGCTGGAAGCCAAGGGAGGCCTCAAAAGGGGACAGCCCGGAGGCAGCTGAGACATGGGTGTTGTGGGCGTACTCAACCCAGGACAGATCAGTGCTCCAGGAGGTGGGGTTGGAGGCACAAACACAGCACAAGGCATCCTCAAGCTCCTGGTTGAGACGCTCACACTGACCGTTGGTCTGAGGATGGAAACCAGACGACAGGCAGGGCTTGGCGCCCAGAGCAGAACAGAAGTCCTTCCAGACATGGGAGATGAATTGAGGCCCTCTGTCAGAGATGATCTCAGAAGGGATTCCGTGGAGTCTAAAGACATGGTAGAAAACCAATCTGGCAGTCTCCGCAGCAGAAGGGAGTTTGGTGAGAGCCGCAAGGTGACAGGCCTTAGAAAACCTGTCAATGACGGACAGGATGACAGTCTTGCCCTTAGAAGGAGGGAGGCCAGTAACAAAGTCCAAGGTGACATGTGACCAGGGCCAACTTGGAATAGAGAGGGGATGCAGCAACCCAGAAGGGGGGCAATGTGTGTTCTTGCTCCGGGCACAGGCGGAACAGGCAGCCACATATTCAGCCACATCCTTATTCAAGGACGGCCACCAAAAGTAACACCGAAGGAACCCTATGGTACGGCTAACCCCAGGGTGGCAAGAGAACTTTGAGGAGTGGGCCCAATGAATGACCTGAGAACGGACCGTGGTAGTGGCGGTTGGGACGTACTGGCGGTTGGGGGGACCGTTTCCCGGGTCAGGCTCAGTTTGCAGCGCCCTGTGGATGACTTTCTCCAAAGCCCAGGAAACAGCCCCTATGGAGCAGGAAGGAGGAAGGATGGTGCTGACCTCTTCTGGAGTGTCGTCAGGGGCATGTTGCCGGGAAAGGGCGTTCGGTTTGGTATTTTTTGACCCAGGTCGGTAGGTGATGGCTAGGTTGAATCGAGAGAAGAACAGAGACCATCTGAACTGCTGGGGGTTGAGCCTCTTGGCGGTCTGGAGATAAGACAGATTCTTGTGGTCAGTCCAGACGATGACTGGGAGTTCTGTGCCCTCTAGCCAGTGTCTCCATTCCTCCAAGGCGAGTTTAATGGCTAGAAGTTCACGATCACCAACGTCATAACGTCCCTCCGTGGGGGTGAACCGCTTGGAGAAGAAGGCACAGGGGTGCAGTTTCTGGTCCACACTGGAACGTTGGGAGAGCACAGCTCCTACGCCTGTCTCCGAAGCATCAACTTCCAGCGTGAATTGGGCTGAGGGATCTGGATGGATGAGGACAGGAGCATCCACAAACCTCTTCCTGGGGGAGGTAAAGGCATGTTCTGCAGCTGGGGTCCAGACAAATGGGCGCTTGGTGGAGGTAAGAGCAGAGAATGGTGCTGCGATGATACTGTAGTTCCGGACGAAGCACCTGTAGAAGTTGGCAAAGCCCAGGAAGCGCTGCAACTGCTTCCTGGTCTTGGGGATGGGCCACCTGTCAACAGCCAGTACCTTGCTAGGATCCGTCTTCATCTGTCCACCCTCAAAAACGTATCCAAGGAAGGTTATGGATTGGACATGAAAAAGGAATTTCTCCGCCTTAATGTACAGCCGGTTCTCCAGAAGCCGCTGCAGAACCCTCCTGACGTGCAGCTTGTGCTCCTCCAAGGTGTCAGAAAAGATTAGGATGTCATCTAGATATGCAAAAACAAAGATGTTGAGGAAATCACGTAAGACATCATTAATCAAATTCTGGAATACTGCAGGGGCATTAGTCAGTCCAAAAGGCATAACCTGATACTCGAAGTGGCCACAGTGTGTTTTGAAGGCCGTCTTCCATTCATCCCCCTTTCTGATGCGAACAAGATGGTAAGCGTTGCGAAGGTCTAACTTAGAGAAGTAGGAAGCCTTTTGGACGGGTTCAAATTATGAAGTGATGAGGGGTAGTGAATATTTGTTTTTGAGAGTGATCTGGTTTAAACCCCTGTAGTCAATGCATGGGCGGAGGGTCCCATCTTTTTTCCCAACAAAGAAGAAGCCTGCCCCCAGAGGAGATGAGGAGGGGTGGATGAGTCCTGCCTGTAGGGAGTCATTGATGTAGGTCTCCATAGCAACAAGCTCCTGTCTGGAGAGGTTGTATAAACGTCCAGTGGGAAGTGGGGCGCCAGGGAGGAGATCAATGGAGCAGTCATAAGGACGGTGAGGAGGTAGAGAGAGGGCCAAATCCTTACTAAAGACCGAGTGAAGGTCATGATAGTCCTTGGGGACAGAGGAGAGGTCAAGGGGAAAGGCAGGCGTGGTGCAACTGGTGGGAAGAGCTGATGGGCCTGACTGCAGACAGTTGACCAGACAGGAGGGACTCCAGGACTCAAAACGCGAGGCAGACCAGTTGATGTGGGGGTTGTGTTTCTGGAGCCAGGGATAACCCAGGACCACCGGAGACTGCTTTGTAGGGAAGACGAGGAATGTTATCAGTTCATGGTGGTTACCTGAGGCTATGAAAGAGAGGGGCTCGGTCTGCTGGGTAATTGTGGTTAAGGGACTGCTGTCTAAGGCTGCAACTGGGATGGGAGCTGGGAGAGCCAGGACTGGTATGTTGTATTGAGCAATAAGAGTGGGACTGATGAGGTTCTGTTTGGCGCCCGAGTCGATCAAAGACAGGACTGGGAAGACCTGATTGTTGACCCTGAGGGAGGAGTGGATGGTGAGGCGGGAAATACACCCTGTGTTACTCACAGCCACCAATAGCCCCTGGACTACAGGTGGAGGTGAAGGTGGTTGCAGAGAACAACTAGAATCAAAACTGACAACCCTAGGTTGACCTTGAGGTGTTACGAGGCTGGGCCTGGACCGTATTCTAGACCATTCTCTCAAGCGGTTGTCTACCTTGGTAGCTAGGGTGATGAGGTTATTCAGGGTGTCTGGTTCATCTCGGACTGCCTACTCATCCTTCAGCCTCTCGCTCAGAGCATTCTTGAATGCACCCTTAACAGCGATCTCGTTCTAGCCGGATTCATTCGCACAAATGCGGAAATCCACAGCTAAGTCAGCTACAGATCGGGTGCCCTGTTTCAGACTCAGAAGGGCTGTGGTGATCTCCTCTTCACTGACCTTGGGGCAAAAAGTCAGCTTAAATTGTCTGATAAACTCCTCATATGTATAAGTAGGCAGGGTCTCCTCTGTTAGGGTTGCCTGCAACCAGAGAAGGGCTCTGTCTTTCAGTAATCCACTAACAAAAGCTATTTTGCTTAGATCAGTGAGATAGGAGCTTGGTGCTTGACAGAAAACCAAGTAACATTGAAGAAGAAACCCTTTGCACTCACCCAGTCGTCCTGAAAAGGGTGCTGGTGTGGGCGGTTCCTTTCCAGTGGGACAGTGGAATGCGGAAGTGCTGGAGCGAACAGCTGAGTGAGTAGCGGAGGGGGTCGGAGCTGCAGGCTGGAATGAGGAAGTGGAGGCTCGAGCCGCAGCTGGAACTTTGCGGTGTCAGGCCGAAACAATATCCTGCGACTTGGACTCCATCTCCTGAAAAGAGCGAATGAGCCGGTCAGAATCATTGAAGGAGGTGTTTCGCTGTTGGAGGGCAGTTTGAAATACGGTGTGAATCCGGCTCAGGAGCGCTCCGGGTTTGGTGAGTTCGTTCCATACATGCGTCGCGGAGCTTTCTTGGCCAGAGTATTCTGTTAAGGCCATGGCAGAAAACTCCTAAGCAACAACACGTACAGACACAGAAATGGAGCTGTGTTACGGTCCCGCACCTGCAGCGCCGGTGCCCTGCCGACTCCTCCCACCTGTTCCAGCCAGCAGCGCTCCAGAGACGCAGGCCGGAGAGCTGCGCGGCTGGATCCAATCCCCCCAATCAAGCTCTGCATAAAAGCGGCTCCGGCCAGTCGTTCGGGGGCAGCAGCCCCCTGGGTGGTTGTGTGTGTTGAGAGTTTTTATGGCAGTTTAAAGTTGTTTTAACTAGACTGACAAAGTGATTTTAGGTGTGGGAATCCACAATTTTAGCTTTGTCTTGTATCTTGTCTAGTTTTAACCTCACTTGATTTTACCCAGACTTTTATTGTATTTATATAATTGTAGTTTTCTTGGTTTTAACTAAATTAACTTATTTACGTGAGAGGAGTGATTTTATGTTATTTATTTCCTTTGGTAGGGTAATTTGTGTTTTAACAGTCCTCCTCCTGTGTTGATTTAGTTTGTTTTGTTAAATAATAAATATATTTTGCTTTGAACCATTCATCGTTTTGTGTTGGCCTCCTTTTACTCCTAGACGAAAGGAGGTCGTAACAAGCTGTAACAATAAGTTTATTCTGAAAGAACCAGGCAGGCAGCGGAAGGCTGAGCTCGGGTTCGGGTTCCGTTCTAGGAGGAAGGTCAGAGTTAATGATGAGCTTGAAAAGGGAATGAGACAGGATGCTGAATACCAGGAGGTGAATGGGGTCTTACGATTTCCAGAAGAGGATGAAAACTCGGGGAGGAGAACGTGTGTAATCCTGGTGGAGTGGTGAGAGACGGGGTGCTGAAGGGTGGACAGACAGGAGTTGGACCGAGGGGTCTCCGGGTTCCTCAGAGAAGTTTTAGGAGGAGCGGAAGGAAGCTCAGGTTCTGGCAGACTGAACAAAGACGCCGTTCTACAGGACGGGATCCAAGGACAAAAAACTGGACGAGAAAAAGAGCAGAAGATTAACGTCATTCTAGGACTAATAACAGGACAGAAGAGGAGGCCTGTTTACCACACTGTAAGCGTGAATACTCCGGCGTCGGACACGAGAACCGGCTCCTTCTTATAACTTCTCCTGATGACCAAATGAGGAACAGCTGGGAGACGCACCTGCACTGCCTGTCGCACTCTGAGGATGATGAGGTTAGCCACACACACACACATATACACACAGAATGTAACAGGACCACATTATCTGTATCTGTACTCGTAATGGGCAAGGTCTAAACCGGAAGTGGGCGGGGCGAGAACGGGAAGTGGCTTAAATCTGTACATTATTTTAAGTCTGAAATTGACATGGATTGATCAGAATTAGCTTTATGTATTGTTTATTTGAAAACTATTTACAGAGCAGCCTCAGAATTGATTCAATGTTTTTGATCACAATATTAAAGGCTGGGTTTTTCAACCTTTTTTGAGCCAAGGTACACTTTGTTTTTGTTTTTTTTTTAATCACATTTTAATAGTTTTTACTGTAGAAACCTTCTCATCTGGTCACCTGACAATACAGGATTAGATTTAGTTTATATGTGACCTGAATAAATCATCTGTCTTTTTGTAACCAAAGTCAATCACTTCAAACTGTTTTTTTCACCTGTCAAAGTGATTATAGCATCCATCTGTAATGAATTAAATCTGCCTTAAAATGACTTTATTTCTCTCCTGTTTATTTTATTATCCATGTTACAGCATGCAGGACTCTTCATCATGTTTTATTTTGGGTCTATTTAAACATTAGAATTAATGTGAGTCTCTGAAAACAACTGTAAAGACGAACCTCTGATAAAGTCACTGACAGATCAATGTGTTTTAGTGTTGATGTTTGATCTGTTGAATTGTCAGCTGTCAGTCACGCTGGGAAACCGTTTGAACGGCACGCGCTCCATTCACTTTATTTTAACGACAGGTGCGTGAGCACCGCTGAGTTCACCTGACGCGTGACAGGTGACACAGATAACGGGACCTTTGTCCTTCAGCCAGAGAGGAGGAGACACTGAAAACCAGTGGGTCTCTCAGACTGTTAAAATCTATGCTGAGGGGGTTTTACACAGACTTTTTTTTTTCCAAATGCGCATCAGGCAGGAAAAAAACTGGTAAAATAATGGTGATCCAACCCAGTGTTCATGGACCCGCTGATCTGGTTTTGTAGACCGGTCAGATCAAAGTATGAATTTTTTAAAGTCTGGACTGTCGCTGGTCCACCAGGAAACGCCCAGGTCCACCAGAGCGCCGGTCCTGGTTGACGTGGAGGTGAGTGGGTCCACCACTCGCCTGCCCCCCTTCTCCTCCTCGCTGAACTAACTCCGAACCACACACTCGTTATGTCCAGTTTAGGAGGAGGAGGCGTGCCAGCGGGACCCGGTCCAGTCAGGTCCTGGATTTGCTGCGCGGTCTGACTCCAAACAGAACAAGAGTCTATTGGTGATTACTGGCACTGACAGGCGACAATTAATTGCAGATAAAAATTAATTAGTTTTCAAAAAGTGTTTTTAGACCAATTAGGTGAAACCGGATAATTTCCCACAGCACACCTGATCTGCTCCTGAGCTGCTGCAGAGATGTGGGAGGGGCGGGTGCTCTGTGTGACTGCAGGCCAATCAGAAAGCGTGAAGAAAAGACAGACAGACAGTTACCCAATGAGGCTTTTCCTTCAGCCCGAGCACAGATATTCACGTGTTTCACTCGGACGATGCTCGTATTCGGAAAATATGCATTATCCGTAATGATACTCGTCTGAAACAGATATCCAGCTCATCCCTATTGTTTACTCTTCCAAAGCCACCTGGATTATAGTCAAAACAATCCTCTCTTTTCAGATCCTTCGCTCTTTTCCAGAGACATCAGGATCTGATCCAGTTTGAAAAAAAATCTCTGAATAAATTCATATGATAATATTCTTCCTTTTCAGGCTTTATTACAATTATTATAAAATAATGTTTACTTATCATTATAAATATATTCAGAATATAATGCATTAAAATACAGTTTGCTTCAAATAATATGACCTTTAAAATTTTTAGTCACTTTTTCATCATATTAGGAAATTTTAATGTAGATGATTTAGATCTTAAAAAATAAAATTTTGTCTGTTGCCACTTAAACTGTTAAACTGTTCCCTAAAGTTTGATAAGTGGGAAAAAACTATTTGTAACCAGTCCATTAGTTCTCCTGATCCGGCAGTACTCCTGAAAGTTTTGCGTCAGGAAGTTAATGAACAGCTTTTACATGTTATTGAGATGTAAAAGAAATGATTCAATATGGATATAAAGTGCACAGGGTGGGACCTAAAAAGTGATCAAACAAAATCCTAATATTCATAAAATTATGGATATTAACTTTGTCTGTCTTTAATACTTGCTTGGCAGTAAAGATAGGTGTTTGGAGTATGCCATGGAATCATAAACATTAATAATTTGACACAAAGCCAAACTTTACTTTATATAAATCAGTTTTATTATTCTAACAATCTAACTAGTGAATAAACAAAATTAAACTCACAAAATATTTATCAAAGTGTTTATGAAGATTATGAGAGTCTATTGGGAGTTTCTTATGATTCAAATTAACATGGAAAAGTTTAGTTAATCAATTAGCTACTATGAAAGAATGATTAATTATATCTGAATGATTAACAATCTGAAACCAGTCTAGCCAGAGATCACTAAACTAGATTATAGCTCCGATCCAGATTGCCTGGAATTTGGTCTCCAGGAGTTCAAAAGAGGTCCTCCCTAAAACTTAGATGGTGACTTGTGATATCCTCTGGTGATCAAATTCACTAGGCCTGTGGCAAAGGCTGGTCCATGGTAGCTTTCAAAGGTTAAAGTTGTCCACTTTGGTGCAGAGTTTAATCTAGTTCTAATAAACTTAGAGATAGCTTCAAAAATAGTTGTTTTATTTAGATCAAACGATGAGCACCTAAAGTAAGTCAGGTGTAAAACCAGTTAATTTCTATCCTTCTGAAACATGCGTTTTGAGAATGACGGTCGTCTCTTAGACCCCTGAATCCTTATCTCACATGGAACACTTGGCTTAGCTCACAAATCAGAGACGGGTTCAGTCTTAGGTTCAGTCTAGAATTAACTTCTCTTCCAGAAATGCCTGTTAATAAGGAACATGTTAAACCAATTATTAACCAGGAAAATTGGAAGGCGTTATAAAAATTATCCCAATCTTCACACTGTCCTCATGACTCCAGAATCAATTTTACTTAAAATAATGGTCTGAGCTCATTAAAGATTATTAATAAACTGAAATTATTGTGAAACATGATTGATAAAATCAAACATGATTAATATAATGAAACATGATTAAATCATCAATTAGATTCATCTGATGTATTTCAAATAATCATTGTTAAGATCTAAATCATCCACATTAAAGAACATTATATTCTGAATAAACTTATCTTGATAAGTAAACAATAAATTTTAATAGATGTAATCAAAGCCTGGAAAGAAATAACATTATTTAGTTAGCACAGAAATAACACGATTTTATCCAGATACGTCTGTAGCTGCAGAGCAGAGTTGTCTTTATGAGCAGAGTGAACTATCTGAAGGGGGGGGGGTACTGTTATGTCTAAAACCCAGGGGGTAGGAATGAATGTAAAGACGGACTTTAATTTATAAATTTCTAGGACTGGTTGTCTCTGGGCTGCATGGTGGCGCAGTTGGTTAGCACTGTTGCCTCGCAGCAAGGAGGTCGTGGGTTCGCGTCCCGGCTCTGCGGCCTCTCTGCGTGGAGTTTGCATGTTCTCCCCGTGCGTGCGTGGGTTTCCTCCGGGTACTCCGGTTTCCTCCCACAATCCAAAGACATGACTGTCAGGCTAATTGGGCTGGTAAATTGTCCTTAGGTGTGAGTGGGTGTGTGGTTGTTTGTCTCGTTCGTCTCTGTGTGGCCCTGCGATGGACTGGCGACCTGTCCAGGGTGTCCCCCGCCTCTCGCCCCTTGACCGCTGGAGATAGGCACCAGCTGCCCCGCGACCCTCTGTGGAGGATTAAGCGGCTACAGAAAATGGATGGATGGATGGATGGATGGTTGTCTCTGGGTTGTCAGTGGAGTAGTGGTTTGATCAGAATGATGACCTTTGACATCTGTTGACCTTTCATTCACTACATTATCTTGGCAATATAAGGGCAGAACAAAACTAGAAATACATTATCCTCTGGTTTATTCAACAGTCCTCAAAACAGATAAAGATTTTATTCATTTCAGTAAGATCTCCCTTCAGTGGTTTTAACATTAAAACACTAGGAGATAATCATCTAAATCGCCTTCACAGACATGCAGAGTCATTCTGCTCAACCAATTCTCCTGTCAAAGCCGGTGTGTCAACAACGGAGGAATCACAAACATCCAGCGGAGAATAAAGTGGAGGAATGTCACCGTCGTGTTTATAAGGAGGTGATCCTGTCCTGATCCTCTGTCAGAGGACAGCTAACCTGCCGTCAGTCAACATGAGAGCTCTCATCCTGCTGCTGTCCTTGTTGGTGTGCTGCCTAGCTATTAAACCACAGCCATGCTGTAAGTACAAACTCCACTTTGCTCTCAAATCTCACATCAGTGCTCCAAAAAGAGTTGAACTAAAACCTGCTTCTGTTTTCTTGACAGCGTCTCCACCTCAGCTGACTGGGGAGCTCACGTTGGTACTGACTCCGTTCTGCATTATTTATTTGAAAAATACTGAAAGATTAAAAAATATATGCTATTTTTTTCAAGGCCGCCACAAGTAGTTACCTGACAGGACTAGTCAAGTACTCCTATGATGCACTGCGGCAGCGCATCCGCCTGCAAGAAGATGGAAACTATGAAACTGGCAGCTTCCACGTAGATTACCTGCTGCTCTACAAAGAGGTAACAGACACACTCAGGTCACTGTAGTAAACAAATACATTAAAATACAGCTTGCTTCAAATAATAAAATGTTTAGTCACTTTATCACATTTATTAGGAACTTACCATCTAATGTCTAAATGTTCAAAGATAAATCTAAAAATAATGTTTAAAAGAATACAAGTTACATCTGGGCTGCATGGTGGCGCAGTTGGTTAGCACTGTTGCCTCGCAGCAAGGAGGTCGTGGGTTCGCGTCCCGGCTCTGCGGCCTCTCTGCGTGGAGTTTGCATGTTCTCCCCATGCGTGCGTGGGTTTTCTCCGGGTACTCCGGTTTCCTCCCACAGTCCAAAGACATGACTGTCAGGCTAACTGGGCTGGTAAATTGTCCTTAGGTGTGAGTGGGTGTGTGGTTGTTTGTCTCAATCGTCTCTGTGTGGCCCTGCGATGGACTGGCGACCTGTCCAGGGTGTCCCCCGCCTCTCGCCCCTTGACCGCTGGAGATAGGCACCAGCTGCCCCGCGACCCTCTGTGGAGGAATAAGCGGCTACAGAAAATGGATGGATGGATGGATGGAAGTTACATCTGAATGCTAAAACTAAACATGGCAGCTTTAAACTAGATTTTTAGCTAACGTGTCCATCCACTTTCAGCAGTCAAATTTTGCATATTATTTAAATATTAAACTTAAGACAACTATATTTGTTATGAACTAAGATAAATTCAGTGGCTCTTAGATAGGGGATCTCTTCACCCTATTTTATGTTAGTAGGCTGCATCCATTTCACAACAGCCAATATTTAGATGTTAGCTAAATATTCATTTTAACGCACATTTATATTTACAGTGGAGGAAATAATTATTTTACCCCTTGCTGATTTTGTAAGTTTGTCCAATGACAATTAAATGAAAAGTCTCAGAACAGTATCATTTTAATGGTAGGTTTATTTTAACAGTGGCAGATAGCACATCAAAAGGAAAATGGAAAAAATAACTTTAAATAAAAGATAGAAACTCATTTGCATTTCATTGAGTGAAATAAGTATTTGAACCCTCTAACAAAAAATACTTAATGCTTAGTGGAAAAACCCTTGTTTGCAAGCACAGAGGTCAAACGTTTCTTGTAATTGATGACCAAGTTTGCGCACATGTTAGGAGGAATTTTGGTCCACTCCTCTTTGCAGATCATCTCCAAATCCTTAAGGTTTGGAGGCTGTCTCTGTGCAACTCTGACCTTCAGCTCCCTCCATAGGTTTTCTATAGGATTAAGGTCCGGAGACTGACTAGGCCACTTTGTTGCCTTTGCTGTATGTTTTGGGTCATTGTCGTGCTGGAACACCCATCCACGACCCATTTTCAGTTTCCTGGCAGAGGGAAGGAGGTTGTCGCTCAGGATTTGACGATACATGGCTCCGTCCATTTTCCCGTTAATGCAGTGAAGTTGTCCTGTGCCCTTAGCAGAAAAACACCCCCAAAGCAAAATGTTTCCACCTCCATGCTTGACGGTGGGGACAGTGTTTTGGGGGTCATAGGCAGCATTTTTCTTCCTCCAAACACAGCGAGTTGAGTTAATGCCAAAGAGCTCAGTGTTGGTCTCATCAGACCACAGCACCTTCTCCCAGTCACTCTCTGAATCATTCAGGTGTTCATTGGCAAACTTCAGACGGGCCTGCACATGTGCCTTCTTAAGCAGGGGGACCTTGCGAGCTCTGCAGGATTTTAATCCATTGCGGTGTAATGTGTTTCCAATGGTTTTCTTGGTGACTGTGGTCCCAGATAATTTGAGGTCATTAACTAACTCCTCCCGTGTAGTTCTAGGATGATTTCTCACCTTTCTCAGAATCATTGACACCCCACAAGGTGAGATCTTGCGTGGAGCCCCAGACCGAGGTCGATCGATGGTCATTTTGTGCTCCTTCCATTTTCGAACAATTGCAGCGACAGTTGTCACCTTCTCTCCCAGCTTCTTGCTAATGGTTTTGTAGCCCATTCCAGCCTTGTGCAGGTCTACAATTTTGTCTCTGACATCCTTGGACAGCTCTTTGGTCTTTCCCATGTTGGAGAGTTTGGAGTCTGCTTGATTGATTGATTGATTGATTCTGTGGACAGGTGTCCTTTATACAGGTGACTAGTTAAGACAGGTGTCTTTAATGAGGGTGACTAATTGAGTAGAAGTGTCTAACCACTCTGTGGGAGCCAGAACTGTTCATGGTTGGTAGGGGTTCAAATACTTATTTCACTCAATGAAATGCAAATGAGTTTCTATCTTTTATTTAAAGTTATTTTTTCGATTTTCCTTTTGATGTGCTATCTGCCACTGTTAAAATAAACCTACCATTAAAATGATACTGTTCTGAGACTTTTCATTTCTTTGTCATTGGACAAACTTACAAAATCAGCAAGGGGTCAAATAATTATTTCCTCCACTGTAGATTTTGATGTGAAATTATGAGCTGACATTTGATTCTAAATATTTAGGCTTCTGTATTTAGTCCTGACCATAACCCTGTTCCATCCAGGGCGTCCTATACAAGATCAACAGCGGGAACCAAACATGCTCCAGAGCTCGTCTGCAAGCAGATTTCCACCCATTGATGATTCCCAGGAAAGCCTCTTTCCTGAGTCAGGTTGTGTGGGGCAGCTTCTCCGGTACTGGAGAGGGAGTTGTGGTCGACAACTGGGAAGGACAGCAGAACATGGGGAACCAGAAAGGTGCGATAAAAGATTAGAAAAATAGAATCACATGGTGTGATAGAGCACATGATTCCCTGACTGGTAATTCACACCACCTCTGGAACAGAAGCGGTCCAGGTTCCGTACGGCTTCCACAAAGATGAAAAAACATTGAGTCCAATCAGAGCATTCATAAAGGCTGAGGTGTGGCTGCGGAGCTCCGTTAACTTGACGCATTATTTTTCCAAAACCTACATTCTCCACAGATTAACCCATCAGATAATGAGATTAATCAGTTTCTTGACAGAATAACACTTCCTAAACTATCAGATGATCAAGCGATGGCCCTGGACTCACAACTAACTCCAGCTGACCTCCAGGAGGCCCTTAAAACCTCCAGGAGGCCCTTAAAACCTCCAGGAGGCCCTTAAAACCATGCCCAATAAGAAGGCTCCAGGTCCAGATGGATTTCCAGCTGAATTCTATAAAGAATACTGGAACATTACATTCAAGAAATAAAAGGAAATGGCAGGTTACCACCAAATATGAACTCTGTCAACATTAGTCTCCTGTTAAAACCAGGTAAAGACCCTGTATTTCCTACCAGTTATCGTCCCATATCACTTATTAACGCTGATCTCAAAATCATCTGTAAAGCCCTCGCTAGAAGATTAGAGAAGATAACTCCCCTCATAATACATCCTGATCAGACAGGTTTCATTAAAGGCAGGCAGTCATCCACAAACTCACGTAGATTACTTAGTTTAATAGATTATTCTAACAGTAAAAACATTGAAACAAATATTTTATCTGTGAAAATGCTTTTGACAGAGTAACCTGGATATTTTTATTTGCAACTCTGAATAGATTTGGTTTTGGAAATTGTTTCATAAACTGGTTAAAAATAAAAAAATGTCCTCTGTGGGTCTTGGGGCCGGGTCTGTGGCTCCTCTACCTTATTATTGAATGTTTCTATAGAGAAACTTTACATACACAAGCGCACATATACATACGGAGCCCCTTAGGGGACATGGAAGAAATTTTATTTTGAAGTAGTATCTCGTGCGCACCAGATGGTATCTTGTGCACACCAGATACTCCTCTCCATAATGAAGGCTGTGTTTGAATTCAGGGGTAGGATGCTTATGAGGACGTGTACTTGGTCAACCTAGGTTGGATCCTTGCTCGACCGCAAAGACCGGTCAATCGCTGAAGGATGACTGGTAGATCATGTGACAGTTCTCCCCCCGGCCCCCGGAGAACAAGTTACAGTGACAGCAGTCGTGCCACAAAACCTACGTTAAAATGTCACACAGTGGGGAAATTGGTTCATTTTTTCCTTTAATTTTCTTTGCATGTTTTTGTTTAATTAGTTTTTCTTTCACATGATTTGTTGGTTTGCATTTCCCCCCTCTGTGATCACCCCAGACACACGCATCTGTGTGAAGCGAGGTGATTGGTTGATGAGGCGCAGGTGAAGCGCATGAACTGATGAGCACCTGTTTTAGAAGAAGCTGGAATGGGAGGACAAGGTGCACACAAGCAGAGGAGACAGACTGAAAAAACAGGACAGAGAGAACGAGGAGGGCGCGTGCTGGAGAGAAATGCACAAGTTTGAGCATGGCATGGATGGCCGGTGAGGATGCACGGTGCGCGCGTCTGTCCCTCGGGAGCGCTGAAGAGAATGTGGAGCCACACGTCTCAGAAGGGTTGTCTTGGGCGGAGACCGGAGGGAGGGACGAGGTGCACATTGTAACCGGGAGAAGACCCGAGCAGTCAGGCTGGTAATGTTGCTAGGCAACGTGACGCGTCCGGGGAGGGACGGCAGTCTTGCGCGTGGCTGAGGACCGGGTGTGCATCGGCTGTGACTGTGTGACATTTTAACGTAGGTTTTGTGGCACAACTGCTGTCATTGTAACTCGTTCTCCGGGGGCCGGGGGGGAGAGCTGTCACACGATCTACCAGTCATCCTTCAGCGACAGAGCGGTCTTTGTGGTCGAGCAAGGATCCAACCTAGGTAGACCAGGTACACGTCCTCATAAGCATCCTACCCCTGAATTCGAACACAGCCTTCATTATGGAGAGGAGTATCTGGTGCGCACGAGATAGTATCTGGTGCGCACGAGATAGTATCTGGTGCGCACGAGTTACTATTTCAAAATAAAATTTCTCCCATGTCCCCTAAGGGGCTCCGTATATATACACACAGGTGGTCACAAGGTGTTCACATAAAGACGGACTCAGGTGTTTTCAGACACATTGACTGGGGCTGTGGTTGACACTGAACTCATCTTGAATTAGTCTTTACCGTATACATTTTAAGGATATCACAACTGTTGTGTATTCATATGCTGTTTGTTGCTGTTGTATCTTTTCTCCCTGTTTTGTTTGCTTGTTTGTTTGTGCTTTATTTGCAGGTCTAGAAGTGGATTCTTCATGTCTCTTGTTCTTTTCCTTTTCTGTTTACGTTCTCCCCCACGCCTTCTTTCTGCACCCTTCCCCTTCCTTTCAGTCCCCGTGTCCATTGGTATTCAAATCAAACCAAATAACTATTCTAATAAAGATTTTTATTAGTTTATTTTTAATATAAGTCAGGTGGAGCATTATAGCAGTGGCTGTAACGTCTCACCTGGAACAGCAACACTGTTGGGCTTGTTCCTGGATCTCAGACATCTATTCTGTTTGCTCTGCAGCCAGAGAGGACACGGGGTTAAAAAAAAAAAACTTTACGCATCAAGTCAATTCTTGCTGGACGCCACATCTGGCTTTTTGAGAAGTTAAAGAAATTACATGCGTCAGACAGGACATGAGATCTGACCCAGCGAGTTTCATCTGGTGTATTCTAAAATAAACTTCAGCTACATTGCTAAAGTTAACACGATTTAGATATTTAAAAGACAAAGAAACAACTAAGACTTAATTAAGCATAAAATGAAACTATATAAAACAGAGTGTACTTACCCATTGTAAGTTGATGCTCTCCCTGGAGCTAACTTCTGCACACAAACCACAGGCTGTGTGAATTGCAGTTCGTATGGAAACCAGACAGCATCTGTTCAAGAGCAGACCAGTTACACAATCACTGGACTCACATTTAAAGTTTGACTTGTTATGGGTTCCTCCATCATGTGACCTGTTTTTGTTTCCACAGTGAAGTACATGAGCTCTGTCACCACGATTGGCTGTTTCCCACTCAATACTGTGTTTTACTCCGAGGAAACCGGATGGTCGGTAATCAGGTCAGTGCAGAGCTTTTTAACCTCCAGCAGACATGTAAAGCCTGATTTATACTTGTCCGACAGCACATTTGTGCTCACACGTATTGACTGAGACGTTTTTGATTTTTACTTTTCCGTCAATGTTGTGAAGCAATTCTCCATCAGGACAGCAGAGGGCGCATAACTTTTCTGCAGTAATGCCTCCGGTCGACCAAAGTTTGTTTATTTCAGCTCAGTAATGGCCGACAGAGAGCGAATTTTGATTGAGTTTGAACAGATTGATCTCGAGGAACAAACAATGTTGTTAAAAAGAATTAAACAGGAGTGAGGAGACAGCGGCGTCTGCTGAATATCCGTCCGTTCAGTGAGGACGAGGCAGACGACGAGCGGATATGTAGCTCTTGTTTAACCCTTTAGGGACACTGATTGATTATAAAAATGTTGCACTTTGTCTGCCAGACGTTTCTCGAGCTGATCCATATCTGCTTCCGCGAGATTTTACTATTACTACTCTGTTGATAGCGGCCTCAAGCCGGAAATGATCACGGGGTGTTGAGCCGACCAATCAGATGCGTGCGCTCTCCGTCTTGTTCGACGGATAGTTAGAAAAGTGAGCTCGACTACGTCCGTTGTTGCGAGGCTGTCGGAGAGCTCTTGCGTTGACGAATAATGGCGTTGCGTGTCTCCGTACCGACGCAGACGGAGAAGTATAAATCAGGCTTTAGTGACAGTTATGGTAACATGACTCAGCGTTTTCTTTCTCTGAAAACCTTTCTTAGTCATGTGAATAATTAACTCTTTAATTCTAAACATAAAATAAAAATATCTCATCTCGCCCAGATCCAGGAATAAAACAGAAACATGCTGAAACAAACAACATGTGACCTATGACATCACTTCACTATGAAACAGGATCTAAAATGCAGAAGCTACAGTGTGCTACATGCTAACTCCACGCTGTGCTAGCCTGTAGAATCACCTTTATCAGCAGTAACTTGGAAGTAAAACTACCTCAGTTTCAGGGTGTTTTAGGTGTGTTGAGCAGTCGTTTACACACATCATCACGACATAACGTTTTACTTCTTATCCAACCCTGATGACCACTCTGGAGGAGTGGTTTACAGACTAGTTCAACCAAGAAGCAGCTTCCAGCAGTTTTAATGCTAAGAACTTTACACTTTTTCATTTTAAAATCAGAACACTTCTTGAATAAAGAGCAAATGTTGTCTTTTTTTTTCAAATATAATCATTTGTTTTGGCTTTAAAAGATAAAACTGTTAGGAGAGTCCAAACCATCAGCCCTAGTGATGGGATTTATGGCTCTCTGAAGGGAGCCGTTCACCTTGAAAAGCTGTAAAAAAAAAACTGGCTATTTTAGGGGAGAATGAGGGAATGGGGGGGGGGGGGGTTGCAATATTTTGAAAGAAAAATGTAATACGGAACTATGTTTGGTCACAATCTTTGTTGCAACACCTACGTGTGCGTCACTAATTAGCTTCCCTGATAGAACTGATGGGTTCATGATACTTTGCTCTGATGCTGTTTTCAATAAAGAGCTGTTCTGTTTCAGCCAGAAACTTAGTGTCATTGAACATTGCCTCCCGGCCTCAAACATCACAGTTAAATGAACGGTTCTTTACAAAGACTCAGTTCTCCTCGTTCACACTGAAGAGCTGTTCAAAAGATTCGACTCATTTATGAACGTCACATCAGCCCTCCACCACCGTGCTGACAGCTGGGATGAGATGTTTGGTTTTCTCCAAACACAGCACGATGTTGCTTTAGAGAGTTGAGGTTTTCTCCTTCAACCTTCCAAACAAGCTTTTCACTCATGACCTTTAACCTTAACCTGCTAATGGAGGCCTGTAGAGTCTGAGATGGAGCTCCTTAGTGATCAGCCACTCCCTTACCTGAGGTTCGGTATCCAGCAGGTTTCAGGTGTTTCCCTGCTTCAACACACCTGATTCAGATGGCTGATTAACAGACTTCTTTAGAACTTGACATGTTTAGAAAGTAATTCATTCAGTAATTCCTCCTGCAGATTCCTGTTACACAGTAAACCCATCCTTCAGAACATTTCAAACCTCTGACTGCTGTTTTACATTTTTCCTGCTCTTCAGCTTCTTCAACAACGTCTTGGGAGTAACCGACCCACAACTTCTCGTCCCTCCATCTTACTGTAACACCGCCGCACTGGGAGTGGAAGATAGGACTGAGATGTTAAATGAGGAGATGTTGACCTTCTTCGGTGTGGTTTAAAAGCTTATCCTCAGAAATCTAGTGGAACATGAAGAGTGTTTCATGTGATTGATGAACAAGCATTCACAAGCTGTGATTGGGTTAAATCAGTCAGTTTATTCATCCTGCTGTTGTGAACTAATCATCTCATGCTTTTAGTTCTTTGATTTTACACAGTGAAGGTTAGTTAACAGGATGATCAAATAAAGAATATTATAATTTCTGAAATGTCAGCTTTAATTGCACTGATCATTCATTTCAGTTATAATTATAATGAAAACATCCTGAACTGGGTTATGATTCCTTCAGTCTCTTTATTCTTTTATGTGACTTTTAATTTGATTTTTGCTGATGGGGCTCTTTTGTGTTTCCAGATCTTGCTTTGTATTTTGACAAACTGATTATAATAAATTCTGATCAATACAGTGTCTTTTATTTTACTGTGACAAAAATCCATTTTAACAGGATGGGGGGTGTAGAAACTAAACTGCTGTAACAACAGAATAAAGACAACAGATACAGAAATAAAATAATTTTTTAAACTAAATAAATATATAAAGTTTCTTGCGAAGTTGTGAAGCGATTTATCTTCCCTGGGAAACGAGACGTTTCAGTACCAGAACTCTCTCTCCTCAGATAATTTAAAGCAGCTGTTCCCAAATGTTTTTAGCCCCTCACCCTCTTCTATGTCCCAACCGTATTGACACACCCCCAATCCCCCTAGGGATGGGTACCTTTCACATTTGAACCAATTCCTTTCAAATCAATATATAGATATTTTATAACAAATATACAATATAATAAATCTATAATATGTATGTGTAAGACACAGTATGTGTATAGTATGTATTATACACACAGAGTAAATATGGAAATTATTTCTATATTATATAGATTTTGATTTATACAGTATATAAATACATTTAACTTGATTTTGTACTTAAAGGGGTGGTTTTGTCAGAATCCATTTTTTTCAGGTTTTCATAGTTTCTAATAGGTCCCCCTGAGCCTGTCATGTAGGCCAAACATGAAAACTCTCTGTTCCCTGGCTAGTTAAAAAAAACAGAATCTGTAAGAAATGAAACTTAAAAATGCGGATCTGCATTTGTGCCCGGATTGACGTCACAACATGTATTGGCTGAGATGGTAACGTCATTCGGTCCGCCCAGCTGCTAGCTTTTATTTTTGTTGAAAATTCAACATGGCGGAACGCAGACGCAGTGTTGCCAACTCGGGGATGTACCTGGCTGGCTGCCGCAGGTCCCTCTCTGTGTGTGTGTGTGTGTGTGTGTGTGTGTTTAAGCCGTGTGGTCGGTCAGCACTACGCTGCGCGACCCCCGGCCATGTGTTTTTTGCTCATTTCTGATTGTAGATCATTATAGATGAACGCATGAAAATACTAATTATGGAAACACAAATCAATAAAAATAAGAAAAAGGAAATAACAACCTAAGGGTAACTCTTCATTTGTTCAAACTTGTTTATGTTATGATTTGATTTACGGATGGACCCTGGAGCGAACACAGACAACGGTGGAAACTGAAGGTAAGTGAAAAACAAGGGATTTATTAATATAATAAAAAGGTACTGGTGCTGGAGGTGTGGACCTTGGGAGGCCCTAGCGTCCCGGACGGAACCGTACGCCACCTCACTGCAGGGAGGAGAGGAGAGTGAGCACAGGCAGGGAACACGGAATGAATGGGTGATGATGAACTGGAACAGTCTTACTGTGAGTGGAGGATGGGGTGTTGGAGCTGGCGACCGACAGGGAGACAGGCAGTGGTGCTGGTGATGGAGGTGTGGACCTTGGGAGGCCCTAGCATCCCGGACGGAACCGTACGCCACCTCATGCGGGTTGAGTGAAGAGGGGGTGTCGGAGCCAGCGACCGGCAGGGTGACAGACAGGCAGGCAGGTGGATCAGAGGATGATGATGAGGGGGCAGCCAGGTAGACCAGGAGGAGCAGAGACGAGGAAGGAGTGACCGGCTGGAGATCCAGATAGAATGGCAGCAGACCGGACAGGAGCAGGAGGACGGGAACCAGGACGAAACGCACAGGGGTAGTGGACACAATGAACTGGCGTTCATCTTCTGGCCGGCTGGTGGTTTTATCTTGTGCTGAGGGTGATGAGCCGAGTGGTGGCAGCTGTGATGAGCTGAGTGGTTGCAGCTGTGGGTGGTTGAGAGCTGTGGGTGATGAGGGAGGAGATCCTGCTGATAGGGAGGAGGAGGTGTGCCCGCTGGGGCTCAGGATATGACAGTTTATCGATCAGTTTAGCCCTACAACTCAAAAGGACATACATCATTAAGAAATTCACCTCTAATATTACTCAAAAATCTGACCTTGCCTATTTAAATGTAGATGTGTCCAAATGCTAGGACTTTTGCTATATTTCACATTTTAAGGACCTTTTATAATTTAGCAGCATGTACAAAATGTATCGTACCTCAGAGTGAACCCAAATCTTGCTTTCTTCATTTAAGTCTGAATCAGTGCTGCAAAGACATATTGGTTATGTACGTTAATTTTTTTCTTTAGTGTATAGATAAATAGAACAGTTTTTACTCATACATATTTATTTACCTGTCCCCATCAACAGTGGGATCTGAAAAAAGAGACAGATGTTGTATTATTGGTATATAAGGCCTTCGAATAAATTTTTTGGCAAGGCCTACCCATTCTAAAAATTGGTAACATTTACACAGACACGCATGTTGGGCTCCACATTTACTTAACTTAACCAAATGCCTTTCAATGTTACTGTAGTCAACAAGTATATGGAAAGCATTCATAGAGGTAAGAATTTAGAACTAGCCAAGTAGCTATATTTTCTGATGGTTGTCTAGGTGTAGCTTAAATAGTCCATGTTTAACTACAGCATTACCAATTTTTTCCAGATAATATTTTGTTGTCCTGGATGTTTGTCATCTCTCAGATATCTTCAGTACCTCCTCTTTTAGATGATGGCTCCATGTCAGGGCTGAAAATGACTGTAGTTTTCTTTTTTTCTGACTGCCTAATAAAAATGACAAGAGATGCACGTGAGGAACCTGATTGCTCCAAAGGACTGTTGCTGAGGCAGAAAAACAGAAGCGGGAAATTTGTTTGATTCTGATTGGCTGTGTTTGAACACTGTTGAGGAGGCAAATGTGATTGGCTGTACTGACGTTCCAGTTAACAGGCAGTTTCTGAGATAGAACGGGCAGATTTAGTAGAAGAAACATTACAAATTGTATGTTCTTATCAAGTGGGTAAAAGAAAATAAAGTAAGCGTAGGCTTAGAAAAATATGTAAGGGACAAAAAAATGTTAAAGGACTCCAGCAGAATTGGCTTGGTTGAACATGGGGCGGTTGGACCACTTGTTCAATTTCGCTCTAATGCAACTGCCTTTTAAGAGTTTGAATTTTAACATACAGCATAGAGACGTGGAAGTGGTGCGTTCAATGGGATACCAAGAAAAAAAAGTAAATTCCTTACCTCTCAATCCAACCTGAATTAGTGGTCAAGTTGATAAAATGTGTTCGCCTAGAGAGTCATCCAGGAGTCAGGACATGGACTGGGCTGGCTCGGTGTCCATTAACAAGTTGTTGTACTCACTCACCACCGCAGTGCCATGGTCTGTTTTCGTAGTTCTTTAAGAGAGCAGCGTTGTTCAATAGCGTTTTGAAGTTTGAAATACTACATTTCCCAGCGCGCAATGCACTGCTGAAAGACCAGTCAGGTCTGCCTCATGCCGTCAGCGCTCATTTCCCTAGCTATCGCTAACTGTAACAACAGTAGTTGTAGTAGTTAATTAACACATGATGGGAGTAAGTTGAGGTGTACAGCTTCGGAGCAGATGGTAGGCTGACTTAGGACGTATAACGTTGTTTACTTAATTTTAGAGACGATGTTATGGATTAAATTGGTTATGGATTTGGATTCAAATGTGACTTGACTGGTTCATAGGTCAACATTTACACACACCTATGTTTTTGTTTATTATTAAAACAGAGAGCCTTGCTAAAGTCAGACGGGAGGAGTACAATTGGATCGAGGCAAATATGTGCCATCAATCAAAATCAAAGGTAGGTTTAATTTTAAGAAGTGTGTGGAACCCAAAATAATAATTACCGGTATGTGTAGCAGATTAGGTCCACCTGGTGTTCCGGGGCTGACCTATGGTCAAGCCAGGGGGCACTCTATAAAAGGAGGTGAGCCCAGTAGTGCCGGAAAGAACTCTTCCGCTTCCATTTTGCCCTGGCTCGGCATTCGGGCGGGCAGCGGGCTATTTACATGGCACAAGCACGGTACGTATTGTTTGTTCTGCTGCGGGGCAATGTGGGAGTCTGGTTTTAACCCTGAGCTGTTTAGTGATCATTGGCGTGTCACCGATCGCTCGGAGTATCGGAGCTTCCATCATCCCAGGTGGGCATAACTAACGGATGGAGGTACGTATGGTTTGTCACTTCCTCATGTCATGGGTGTAGTGTATTTATTGTCATATGTCCAGGACGTCCCTGGGAGGAAGGCGCCCTGCTGCCCTGTTTCCAGAGAGCCGTGTGTGCGCGGCGTGTGTGGATGATACTGGCGGTTTCTCGCTGCTTGTGAATGGAGGAGGACTCAGCCCAGAGACGTGAGGCTGGACGTGGGTAGAAGGCTGTCGAGGTGCGGACCGGCACGCGGGTCGAGCCCACGGTCTGCAGAGTCCCACCAGCTAAAGGAGGAGTTCGGAGTGGGACTGAGTTAAAGAAGTGAAGGGCTGTATGCTAGAGGCTCACTCAGTGAGCGCCTCCGCTGGTACTCCTTTTTAGTGTCACTGCCTGGTCGGCAGCTGTAGTTGTTTCCACTGTTTTAGAAGTAGGTTTAATAAAATATTGTTTTTATGTGGGGAAACACGTCTCTGTCGGCTGCTTCTTTAGCTGAGCCTGCAGTGCCGAGCCTTTGAGGTCACATATGTACAAAATGATCAACGTGTAATTGCATTTGAATGATTTTATTTCTAATATTCTGAATGCCTAATCAAATATGTCATGTCATTTTATGAGAAAGCATTTGTATTTTTGTCTTATTTATTTTCCATCTACATCATTTTTCCTGTCCTTTGCACTGTGTTGAACTTCCTAATCTCTTAGGATACAGCTGTTACAGAAGAGGAGGAGGATGCCTTAGATACTGATCAACACCACAAGGTAGTTATTGATATGGTAACAAATATTAACTTTTTTATATACTTTAAATCACCCAGTTAAAATGAATTTAGGTTGATTATTTGTCTTTTACCATTGTTTTTATTTTACACATATGTTAAGTAAATCATTGATGTGTTTTAGAACATTTTTTACTTATCATTGTGCTTAATTTACACCTCCTTCTGCATACAATTCTATTCAGATGGTGGATGAACCAGAACCACACAGGTCTCCGAAACATCGTAAACTAAGCATATTTAGTGTTTTCTTTTTTATTCCCAAAATTTGAAAAACCTATGTTTAAAAACCTGAGCCCTGTACGAAGAAACAGGTTCACCTTACCCTGGGTTTCTTTCATATCCAGCTCAACTTACCCTAACAATGAGAAATCATGTTTTGTTGTATTACGAAGCTGCTTATCAACACAGTAAGTCAAGCCAGAATTTCTGCCTCTGGATATCTTAAATGTTTATGTTAAACAAGGTGTTATCTTACCAATTCTGTCTGTTTATTATAGTTTTCTGAACAGAGTGACTTTTTAAACCTCAGGGTAGAAATGTTTTGCATTTTGCCAAAAATCAGATTGGTTTTCTTTTTTAAATTATTGCAACAGATTATTGTTTCAATAAAAAATATGTATAATTTTAAATGTCAGAGGTCACTACAAAACCCACTGTTAAATAGATAAAAATCAGCAGCATGTGAGATCATTGTCCTGTGTGGTTCAAAATTGTCCCGTATGCATGAGACACTTTCACATTTCCATGAACACTGCATCATGCATGCAACAAGGATTTTTTTCATTTATATTTCTTTTAATTTTATTCTTGAAATCATGTATTTATGTTCAAACTGGTGTCACATACTCCTCTTTTGTCTTTAGATGCACTGCTGAGGTTTTTCAGTCCCACCCCTGCAAATCCTCCTGCTGCCTCCCTGATAGCAGACGGGTCTGGGCCAGATCCGGCATTGAGCCGACATATCTGGCTGACTTCTGGCATGGCAAGCGGTATGTCAACCGGATCTGGGCCAGATCTGGCAATCTGTTTATCTGATGGCATGCCGGATCTGGCCCGGTTGTGGTTTGGTTCATCCAGCTTAGATTGGACCATCCCAGATCTGGCCCTTTATTGGCCCACATCTGGGCCACCTCTGGTAAACGAGCTCTGGGCCAATACAGGGCCGTCATTCATTGTGGTATGCGGGCCAGACGTTAGTGCCGAGCCACATACCACAGGGCCAGATCCGGGCCAGACCTATTTTGCTATGTGGGCTCCACCTCAGCAGAACAATCCAGCAGTGATGTAGCAGCATCAAGCACATCTTCTGCTTCTCCAATAGACCCTGCTGACTGGCCATCTCCTCTAACTGATAAGGTATGAACAGAGTTGGTTCACAGAGGTCCGTTTCAAATAGAAAACACCTTCACATTCCCTAAACAAAAGGATGGACGAAGGTGTCAACATGACTATTTTAACAGACTCTTAGTCAATGGAGAAAAAGTCAGAAGAAGCTGGCTGAAGTATTCTAAAAAAGATGATAGTTTGCACTGCTTCTGCTGTAAAATTTTTCTAAAAGAGAGTACAAACTGAATAGGGAAGGACTAAAGGACTGGAAAAATGCATGTCACTTGTTCAAGGTCCACGAGGATAGCAGGAACATAATGCACACATGGCAACATGGAAGGACTTGGAGGTACGTTTTGCAAAAGGGCTCACAATAGACAAACAAGAGATGGCAGTTGCTGAGGCTGAGAAAAAAACAGTGGCGTGATGTCCTACATCGGTTGGTGGCGATAATTCAGTCTTTAGCTGAAAGAAACATGGCATTTAGGGGGTCAGACACATTAAATAAACCAGACAATGGGAATTTTCTAAAAGAGGTGGAGCTTATGGCCAAATGTGATCCAGTGATGAAGCAGCATGTCAGTAGAGTAAAAAGTGGAGCTGGCAGTCACACCAGTTATCTTGGCAAAACAATCCAAAATGAACAGATAGATTCCATCAGTTCTAAAATAACCAAACACATTGTGAAATACATCAAGATCTCCAAATATTTTTCCATTATATTAGACTGCACCCCTGATTTGAGTCATTAGGAGCAACTCTCTGTCATAGTCAGGATAGTGTCACAAGAAGACATTCCTCAAGTTAAAGAGCATTTCTTAGGATTTCTTGTTGCAGAGCAGTCAACAGGAGAATATTTGTCATCTCTTATCCTTAAAAAGCTAGAGGAACTTAATATTCCATTTGAAGACTGCAGAGGCCAGTCTTATGACAACGGCGCCAACATGAAGGGAAAAAACAAAGGTGTTCAGGCAAAGCTGCTTCAGCTGAACTCAAGAGCATTGTTCTTAATTGGTGGTCTTAATAAAATTACATTTTATGAAAATTCAATAAAATTCTAAAGACAAACAGAAAAGGAAACATGATAAAATCACTAAACTCTTGGGAAGTGTTGCTTTATAATAAGGGAGAGCAGAATTGAATATTTTTCTCTGCATTTCATTCAGCAACTGCAAGAGATCCTACTTGAACTTTTAACAATTATGTCATTTAGTTGTTTTTATTAAAATATACACACTTGTTTTTAGTATCTTTAAAAACAATCACAATGCATGTTCACCATTTCTTGTTAAAAGCATTTTTTCTCATTCATGTGCCAAAGTTCAGTTACCAACCTGTTTGTTTTATAGGTAGCAAATAGTGAAAGGGACCAAAAGTACAAACAAAACAGAAAAAACAGGTTTTCACTAGTAGGCTTTATCTTATAGATCAACATTTTTGCCTGTCCTCTCTCTTGAGCATCTTCTTTCTTTTTACACTGATAAATGGACCACAAAAATTATTCAAAGGAGCTTGAGGAAAAGATTAAAGACAAAGAAAAGGAGATCAGGCGATTGTGAAGATTTAATCTTCAACTGCAAGAAGGTAAGGAGTGGGATCAGGCACTTTGTAGTTAAAAATATATATATAATAAGCTGGTAAAATAGGTATAATACAATTCAACTGCAGGAAGCAGCTCAACGTGCTCCGAGCCATCCAGTGTCATTTTCCAGCAGACCCATCCCCTCTGCCCAGCAAAACAGGAGAAATAAAGGTATCACTTACATAGTAAAGAAAAGTGATTTACCGTATTATCCCGAATATAAGCCGAGGTTTATTTAGTTGAAAATAATGTAAAAATGTGTGGTCGTTTTATAATCTGAGTCTAGCCAGTGACACATACTGATAGTTGTTTGGGGTATTACACGACCGCAACAGCAGAGGGCACAGGCATTTTCTAAAGCCGGCAGAAACAGGAAGCTCAGATCGCCGAAGTTACAGGCCCACTGGGGATGATCAGTCCAGGCCGGTCCACTTCCAGGCCCAGGGCAGCTGCTTTCAGCCCAGTGCGGACTTCTGTCCAGGTGGAGGGCTCACGTCTAGTCCTTGATGTTCTACCAATTTTGCCTAAATAAATATAAAAATCTGGTTAATGATGTTACGGTCCAGCACCTCGGACAGCGCCGGTGCCCTGCTGACCTCCTCCCTCGCGCTCCAGCCAGAAGCACGCTTGGAGAGCTGCGCGGCTGGGTCCAATCCGTAATCAAACCCAGCTCTTCAAGCACTGCTTAAAAGACACGCCACGCCAAGACTGGCCACACGCCAGTCGTTCGGGGGCGCAGACAGGTTCTGCTGTCCCCCTGGGTGTCTGTGTTCAGAGCTGAGTGTTTATAGAAGTTTAAAGTAATAAATTAGACAAACTTAGTGATTATTGGTGTGGGATTCCACTTTCTAGTTTTGTCTTGAGTAAAGAGGTGGTATTTTCAACTAGACTGACAATGTGTGTCAGGTTCTCACTCCCCTCCTCCACCGTTCATCACTTTCTGCTGCTCTCACCACTAATCGTCACCAGCTGCACCTCATCAACTCATCACCGGAGGAGCTTAAAAGGAGTGGAGCTACAACGGGACGGTGTCAGCCCGTTCCACAACTTCTGTGGTACACAGGTTTTCTACAAATCTTCTCTGTTGTTTCTCCATGTGCTCATCCTCTGCTATTTACCTTCCCGGTTCTTCTCCATGACACCGTCCTCGCTCCTCCGGATCCATCCACCCAGTCCTCAGTCCACCCGGACCAACTACCAGCTCTTCACCAGCCTCCCTCCAGCCAGTCCTCAACCCTGCTCCAGTACTCCTCCGAGCTTCATAACCTCACGGACACAGTAAGCCTTCCATACTACTATTATCATTACAAGATCATCCACCATACTCGTCGTTCACCAGTCTCTCCTCTCTTTAAGATCCTGACCGGCATCGGAACCCGCAAGAACCAGCACGAACATTTAATAAAACTTTTTCACTTACCGTACTGTGTCCTCAGTTGTGTTGGCTCCAGGATCTGGTCAAAATTATGACAATGTGGTGGTTTTTTTTGGTGTGGGTTTCCACTGTTTTAACTTGTGTCTAGTTTTAACCTCTTTAGTTTTATCCAGACTTTTATTGTATTTATATATATATCATAGTATTTATTGTTTAAACTATAGAGGAGTGATTTTAAGTAATTTATTCCCATTGGTTGGGTTATTTGTTTAAACAGTCCTCCTCCTGTTTTGTTTTGTATCATAATAATAATAAATACATTATTTGCTTTGAACCTTCATCGTTTTGTGTTGGCCTCCTTTTCCACTCCTAGACCAAAAGAGGTTGTAACATAATGGGGGCTCGTCCGGGAAAAAACCCACGTGGATAGAAAACTTAATCACTAGTTTAGTGTCATTACTTGAATATAAAGAGAGGGTTTGAAAGTGTAATCTAATGTTACATGTTTGAAATTGCACTAATTGGATTATTAAATAAAGCTTTATTGTTGTTATGTACGTTGTACTTTGACGTTTACATTGTTTTTTATGTACAGGTGTCAGTTATGTTTTTTACATGTAATCCCGTGGACTTCACATATAATCCTAAAGGTTTAACATGGGTTTCACATATGATCCCATGGGTTTCACATGTGGTCCAATGGGATTCACATGTGAGCCTATAGGTTTTACATGGGTTTCACATGTAATTCTGAGTTTTACATGGGTTTCACATGTTTTCACATGTAATTCTATGGGTTTTACATTGGTTTCACATGTAGTTCTATAGGTTTTACATGGTTTTCACATGTAATTCTATGGATTTTACATGGGTTTCACATGTTATCCCATAGGTTTCACATGAAAAAAGTTTAGCATGGGCAATAACATGTGGTTTACATGCATTTCACGTGTCATCACATGTTATTACATAGGAAATTCAATGGTTTTCACACTATATTACCATGAAAACATTCCAAATTCACACGTGAAATGTGGGGTGTCACATGGGTTTCACATATTTCACATGTTAAATTTCACATGGGCAAACCTCAATCACATGTGGTCACATGTGATTTTTCACATGAGTAATGTCTTTGAGTAATGTCTCCAAGGAAATGTGTTTTTGGCTGTGAGGGTGGGTTGACCCTTTTTATCTTCCCTAAAGACGCTGCAACTAAGGAACAGTGGACGCGTTTTGTTTTTCCGAGCCAGGAAAATACAGACGTGAGTGCAAATATATTTGTTTGTTCATGACACTTTAGTGAAGAAAGTTTTGCCAACAATCCACAGTTCGATGCTGGATATGCAGACAGACTAAAGCTGAAAGTCGGTGCTGTTCCTACACTACACGGTCGAGATTCAACACAAGCTGCATCTGAAGCGGTGAGTACCTGTGTTCATTTCTTTGTTGAAAGAAACTGTTGTGTTGGTGTTGGGCCGATCACCCCCTGCACCCCCCTGCTGTACTATTGTTTCAAATGAGGGCAATTAAACTATGCAGCTACAAGTGTTCGACAGGGGGATGGGGGATGTAATTAAGCCTGAATCGTCTGTGTATAAGGTAGCATGTCACTGCAAATACCATACGAAAACTGAGTAATTTAATAATATTAATTAATGTGTTAACTGGGCCATGAAACTGCATTTGTATCTTGATTTCACTACTCCTAAAAGTTTGTCAAACCGCAGTTCACAGCCCCCCCCACACACACACACACACAAACACACAAACGAATGATTCCTGAGGTTATTTATTTTAGAAGAATAAGTTGATCTGTATATTCTATCAGTCTGTCAGTATGTGTGTCACATTGTGGAGGAAGAAAAGGGACGAAACCGAGTTTTCTTCACAGCTTTACTCTTCAAACTCCAAACTAAACTGAGCTCTCTCTCAGCTCATGCAGCTAATCAGCAGTTGCTCAAGGCATCAATACATTTACATATGAACAGTGAGCTCTGTCCTTAAAGTTGATAACGACAGTATTTACATTTAAACAGAGAAAGTAATGTGGGTGTGAGTGTGGTCCCCACAACATGATCATTTATTATATCAAAAGCATGATCATTTATTATATCAAAAGCAAAGCCACATGGCATGAGCTCATGTGAACCAAGTAGAGAACTGTGGAGAGCAGTGTACAATCAGTACACAGTGAGAAGAACTGTAATTATTAGGTGATTGAATAAAGAAATCTGATAAAAAACTAATTTATGGGAAATTGACTGAGAACAACACATCGCAGTATAATCCAATAATGCAAGGACAATCAGATATAAAACTTCAATCAATTTGTAATCATAATCAATAATGAAACTTACTTTATTGCCAATTTTAATGCCTTATGTTAGATAGAAAAAAATGGGTAGATGGAATGTGATAAAAGCTAATAACCTGTCACTTATAACTGTTTTGTATATTTCAGAGCACATCGGGGCAGGCTACCACTAGTCATGATGCAACAGTACGGTCCAAGGACACTGGATGCCAAAAGAGAACCAATTCTTATGGCAGATGCAGAAGTACAAGTTTGTGTTCAGAAGCAGTCAAAAGGGATGCAGCATATGTCCTCAACAGCGAGATCAAGTGTTGCCACACAGTTATCTCAAGGCACACTTAGAACTGTACGAAATAAACGTATGTATGCAATATGTTACTTTTTTTACTTTAGATCTTTCACTACAAACACAGTCTTGCATAGCTTTGTAATTCCATGTGACTGACATATTGCAGGTTTGTTTTTATTTATCAGTCACGCAGGCAACAGTCACAAGCTGTACAGTTGCTACTGAGATGGATGAAGAAAGCTGGATGCAGTTGTCATCAACACCAATTAAGGCATCTACATCTGGACTTTTTTCGCGGCCATCAAAAAGGGCCCGTATGGAACTGGTGGAGGAGGAGGACGACGTCAGTTTTCCTAATATTCCTGTGCCTCATGATTCGACGTACGAGCCTGGTGATTCAGTCACTGAGCCTTCTGAAGTTAGGTAATGATAGTTTGATAGATAGATGAGTTTATATGGTTATTCTGAAATTTACCATGTGGTGTGGAATTTTCCAGTGACATCTTTTGCTATATTTCTCCATTCTTTTTAGTGGGATGGAGGCTTCTACTGACTACAATGACACAAAGTACATGGTTTTTGAAAGTTCACTCAAAGAGCTTTTCAAAACATGTCCAGTATGCAGGGCTGTCTGTGATGTCCGTCAACACAGACTTGGAACGTTTGTGACATTTAATCAGATTTGTGGCCACTGCCAATTCTCGAGAAAATGGCAGAGTCAGCCTGTAAAAGGAAGCACCCCGCTAGGCAACCTCCAGCTGTCTGCAGCTGTATATTTTACAGGTGGATCGTTCATTCAAATGGAAAAGGTAATTCACAGATGCGTTTTGATAATTGATTTTTTTAATATCATAAAGCTTACCCTCATCATTCTTTATTCTATGTTTTCAGATCTGCAAGGCTCTAAAACTGCAAATACATCGGTATAGAACATTCCAAAGGCATGCTCGGAGTTATCTGGAACCAGCCATTTACCACAAGTGGACGATGGATCAGCAGACCATGGTTCAACAATTCCAGCACAGCAAAATTGCAGTGGGTGGTGATATGAGGGCCGATTCACCAGGTGATTACTAAAACAAGAAATGGGATACTTTTAATTTCTACTGTGAGGATTGGTAAATGCTGCTAATTTGAAACTGGAAAACATTGGAGGTCCACGTTACATCATAGTAACCTACACATGCTTTTTGTATTTAGGGCACTCGGCTAAATATGGAAGCTACACAGTAATGCACCTGGAAAGCAACAAAATTCTGGATGTTCAACTTGTACAGGTAAAAATCTAAATTATTACATTCCGTAGACAAATTTTCATGTGCAAATACATTTGATTAAATTATTGTTTTCCAAAAGAGCAACGAAGTTGGTGGCAGTGCCCACATGGAGAAGGAGGGGCTCCGGAGAGGTCTGGATTTTCTAAAGTCCAAAAAACTGATGGTGGATTACATCGTCACTGACCGCCACCCCCAGGTTCATAAGTATCTCAGGGAGATGGAAATAACACAGTACTATGATGTTTGGCACTTTGGAAAAGGTAATACAGACCAAAAATATGTCTTTTTTACTAAATGATACAACTTACATGCTGAATTACTTTATATACAGCCTTTATTCTCTTATTTCATGCTAAGGAGTTTTGATTAATTGCACAGAATATACATACCTCCTACAGTATGTTTCACACCTTTCTTGCTTTCTGTTACCTGCATATTCTCTCAGTTCGCTCACTAATGTATGTTGTATATTCTGTAATTTCAGGGTTATCAAAAAAGCTTGAAAATGTGGCAAAAAACAAAGAATGCCAGGTGTTGAATAAGTGGATGCCCAGTATAAAAAAACAGATTTACTGGACAGCCACTTCTTCAAAAGTTGGTGCAGAAAAAGTTGCCAAGTGGAAAAGTATCGTGAACCATGTCCAGAATGTCCACACACACGATGACCCACTGTTCCCCGAGTGCCTTCATCCTGCTAGAGTGTCCAGGGACCCTCGTAAATGGTTACAACCAGGTATGTGACTAGTTTTTGCCTTGGATAAGTATGATACATAAGGCATAATGTCTTAGTATGCAAGCTGTATATAATTCAGATGTCTATCTGTATTTTTAAAATGTCCATTTGTCTGTTTTAGGTTCTATGGCCCTGTATAAATTAGAAAAGCTGCTCATGACAAAGAGAGTTCTCCGAGACGTGGAAAAGCTGAGTCACCATCTTCATCCCTCGAGAGCTTCCACAGTCTCATTCTTCGATTCGCTCCAAAGAATGTTGTTTTTTCGTATATTGGGATGCTTTGCAGGTAATAAACATTATAATTAAAATATTATCACTATATTACTGTGACACGTAAAAACTGCTGAAATATAATTCTACCTGCTGCATTATTTTAAAACTTGCCAAAAATGTATATGTACAAAAAGTGTGAATACATTTGTACTTTTAGGCTCTTTCTGGCAGCAATGCATTACAATGAAAACAGTGATCGCAAACAGGCCACAACTTCTGAGGGCGCGGCTGTGTTCAAGATAAGTTACCCAAAGTCAAAGAAAGGCCAGCCGGCAGCAAGGCCTGTGAAAAGTGAGGCAACAACCAGTAAGTACAAAATGTTATTTATTATAAAACTCGTGAACATATCAACTTGTAAAAAAAAAAAAAAAAAGACAGTCAATGAAAGATATAAAGATGATACCAAATTACTTACAAACTAAATAACAGTGATTAAATATGTGTATGGAAAAGCATCTTTCCGAGGTGAGCATCTGATCAAAAGAATAAATAAAATTGCAGGATACATCAGCGACCTGATGAAGCTGCTGTTGGACGATGTGTTTGATGACCCCGCTCCATTTGTGGAAGAACTCCAGACAGTTCCTGTTCCTGAATACCTGTGTGCACAGTATGAAAGGGCATCAAAGGAGGAGGTCATTGCCAGGCATGTTTCCAGGTTCAGTCAAGGGGTGGTCGGAAGCCCACATAGTTCCCAGCAGCATCAGGAAACTCCTGCCGGATCCGCAGCACCACACATGATGGAATGACAACCCTCACATGTCTTCCTAAATACCCCCAGCACCAGCTGACAAAACTCCGATATGCAAGATGCCGGAAACGCCTGAAAGAGATGGAACAATATTTTGTGCCATCAGTCTTATTTTCATCAAAATCAAAGATACTTTCCATTGTTTATTATAATGTAAGTAAATCATTTAGGGCTTTGCAAATATCAGTAATTCTGACCTGAAATTTTATGTATACAACCTGAAATTTGTCATGAATAAAGTGTTTTTTTTTTCAAAGTGGATTTATTATTTTTTTGTAGTAAAATGATTAGACATGGGTGGGGAAGTTCTGATAGTGAACTTACTCTTCCTCTGTTCTCCTTCTAAGTTGTCCATAGTCAGCTCTGTAGATATTGTGGATGTTTTGAAGGGTGTAGGGGTTCAAGCAGTTGGTCTCCAGTCCAGGGTGTCCTGTCATACAAGTAAGTGCAGTGGGGACCTGGCTCATTCTTCTCTTCACCTTGTAAATATATTTGAAAAGATAACAGCATAGCTATAGTTTATATGAGCATTTTGTCTTTTTCAAAATATCATTACTGTCAGAAAATGCATATATTAGCTGTATTCTAT